>CAUYSK010020255.1:0-20583 GCA_963575035.1 Avahi laniger
AAAGTTCTCAAACATTCTTCTCCTAACATTGTTTTCATGAAAATCCCATCCTTCCTTCAGGTATCACCTGCACAAATCCTTCTTCCCTTCTGCCTCAGGGACACTTTTATAAAATATACAGGTTGATTACATTAATAGTGATTAATAAAATCAGGAGGAGATAGTGCATTTATGTAGAGAACTTTCTCTACAAAAAAAAACCTTATTCTGTTTCTTAAATGTGTATATATGGGAGGCCGTATACTTAAACCCATTAAAAAACAAAGATGTGATTGAGTGGGTTTGAATTTTGGGTCTACCTCTTATTAGCCTTATAATCTAGGACAAGGCACTTAACTTCTCTAGTAATAACTTTTATTTTACCTGAATAGCTTCAATTGTGCTTCCTGCATGCCAGGCATTTTCTGAGTGTTTTACATATATTAACTCTTAATTCTCACAGTCACTCTCAATTATCCTCATTTTGTACAAGGAAAAATGAGGCTCAGAAAGCTTAAATGACTTGCACAAGCTAGGGAATAGGAGGAGGGTCATTCAAAGTAGTAAGTACCCCATAAATGTTTCTGTCCTCATTCTTCTTTTTCACTCCCCACTTCCCCTTCCTCCCCTCTCTTGGCTTTTCTCTTTGTGCCATTTTTCTGCCTTTTCCTACCTCCTCCTCCCCTCCTTCATCCTTCTTCCCTTTTTTCCTTTTCCTTCTTACTTCCTCTTCTCACCCTTTCATTCTCTCTTCTCTCCCTCTTCCTTCTCCTCCTCTACCTCTTCATTTTCTTTACATCATTATCAGCATCTGTGTCCTTGGCACTTTAGGGAATACCAAGATCAATCAGAGTTAGATCTTGCTTCAAAGAATTTACTGTCTAGTAGAAGCTAAAAGACATATGCAGAAATTGCTTAAAACAAAATAGAAAGTGAGAGGTTTAGTGCTATTGAAATTTTAAGGGACTAATAGTGTCTTTTTTGGATGGAAAAAATGCTTAGTGGAGAGAGATTCTCCTTCAGAGGCATCAGGAAGGTCTTATCAAAGACAGCAGTTGTCCTCTACCGCAGCATGCTTAGGCATCTTTTCTAAATTATCAGCCTCCCTTTCCATTATTACATGTGATGGATCTTACACTCATTAATTGATCAGCCTTTTTGGACTCTTATTTTGTCAAGAGTAAGTGACAAATGTGGTAAGAATTGAAATTAAAATTAGAAAGGAGTCTGGGTGGGCCATTGGTGGAGAGTTTGGGACACCTTTTAGTACCAACAAGTCAGTGCCCCTAGACGAGGCTAACAAGAAGAGCTATATTGGTGTATCTAAGTCACAGTAGGCAGAAATGTGGTCAGTGGCTACACAAATCCATATGCTCATAGTCAGTTGCTATGTGTCTTCAGTCCCCAAAGAGTTCTGGGAATAATCTGCTTGTGTAAACTGTCATTTATATCATAACATAGCTCTTCTACGTCTGTGAAGTGTCATTCCCAATAAACACCTCTTCAGAGTGCCCAGGTGCCATGACAACAGGCGCCTCAGGAAAAGTGAGATGGGCTTTTAATTGTAGAGTCAAAAAATACATTTCAGGAAGTTTCAAAAACTAGTGTATCATATGAGGAAAAGTTATAATTATTTTAGTCATCTCAGCATGAATACCAGGTGTATTTTTGGCATAGATCTTCTTAGAAATGAGCATCCTGGTTTAATGTGAAAGCATATATGTTACATTGGAGAAAATTACATTAAAAGTTAACTGACATAAGGTATCTTTTATCTATATAATTTTGTTTTCCTGTTAATATTTTATATGACAATATAAGTGAATTTACATGATTGCTTTTTTTCATTATTTGCATTGTAAGTTAAAAGGAGATCCAATTCTCTTTAAGATAATCTGTCCTAAGAGGCAGATGTTCAGTCGCCTGTGTGTATCGGCTTATATTTTTCATTTTTATTTATTGCCAAAATCAATATGCTGTTTGGAAACTGCCAAATTGGTTCTAGATATCCGAGGGACTGAAATTCAGAGAGTAATATAAAGTCAGTCTTATTAGGAAGTCGCTTGAACCAGACAGCACAGACCCAGAGTCCTAATTTTACATGATTGCTTTACACGGTGAAATAGATCAGATACTGGCCATGAAGACAAAATTCACTTGGTGTCTTGGATCTCAAGATCTCAGTTCCTCAGAAAGGATAATTTCTTTTATCTTTTCCAATCCTAATATTCTGTGATCCGTATAAATATTAATTTGCATTTGTTTGAATGGTGATGGGTGGAAGCATTGGCGTGGATGCGGAGAGATAGGAACACTCATACGCTGCTGGTGGGACTGCAAACTAGTGCAACCTCTGTGGAAAGCAATATGGAGATACCTTAAAGAGATACAAGTAGAAGTACCATTCGACACAGCAATCCCATTACTGGACATCTACCCAAAAGAACAAATGATACTGTATAAGAAAGACACCTGCACCCGAATGTTTATAGCAGCACAATTCACAATTGCAAAGATGTGGAAACAACCCAAGTGCTCATCAGTACATGAGTGGATTAATAAAATGTGGTATATGTATACCATGGAGTACTATTCAGCTTTAAGGAACAATGATGATATAGCACCTCTTTTATACTCCTGGATAGAGCTGGAACGCATTCTACTAAGTGAGGTATCCCAAAAATGGAAAGACAAGCACCACATGTACTCACCATTGAATTGGTATTGACTGATCAACACATAAGTGCACGTATAAGACTAACATCTATTGGATGTTGGACAGGCGGGGAGGAGAGAGGGGGAAGAAGAGAGGAGGGGACGGGTATCTGCATACACAAAGAGTGCAATGTGCACCGCCCGAAGGATGGACATATTTGAAACTCGGACTTAGGGGGGAGGGGGAGCAAGGGCAACATACATAACCTAAACATCTGTACACCTATAATATGCTGAAATAAAAAAAGAAACTTTAAAAATATTAATAAGTGAATTTATTACATATAACAGGAAAAAAATAAAAAAAGAACAAGAAGTAATAGTCTGTTTTTGGTCCTAGTAGTGGTAAGGTATAAGGCAGTTAACCTAGGTATGTATAAATTGAATAGAAAGTAATAGATGTGGTATACAGGGGAATTTTGAGGAAGAAAGTTTATAGAAAGATGTGAAAACCAGGCAAGGTGATTTTATAACCTAGGTACTTCCATTTACTTTCCAATTCTACGGTATTCTGAAATAGGCTTTGCTTTTTTGCACATAGTTGATGTTCAGTGACTATTTGTGGAATGGATTGGTTAATGAAAAAATGATTGGGCCTGGCTCATCAAAGCTAAGCAATTTATGTGGCACAGATCTTTGCGATAGAGCTACGTCTTATCATTTAGTCCTAGGAAGACGTACAGCTCAAAGAAGTTGGCCCAACACAGATCAGTTAGATTGGGTTTGACCTAAGAGATATTTCCGATTATGAACCTTAAAAAAAAATGCACAAAAAACAGGACAAGGTTAGTATTGGTTTTTTTTCACATTCATCTCTGTTAATTTTATCCTGAAGGAACACACAATGTGTTCTGAGTCAGATTTCCTACGACGTCAATCTCCTTTGCTCTGCTTTTTTACCCCTTGGCCCATGTGATTAGATCTAGATCAGTTGTTCTCTGCTGGTAGTTGTGCAACCGTAAGTGAAGGACAAAGCAATGTGATTTTGTTTGTTTGTTGTTTGTTTTTTCTCTGATTATTAAGTGGGAGATGGCAGCTGTGTTCTTCCCCTCCTGAAAGGGTCTCCTTGGAAATTTTATGGGCCTGAATCCTAACCCCCATGGGATATTAGTAAAATCTTTCAGGAGCCAGATAGCCTCTTGTGTCTTGGATATTTTTTTAAGTGTTCCTTGGATTTTATGACCTAGAATTGTCTCCATGTTCTGGGGCTTCTTCATCTTTTCTGACCAGGGAGATAACATTCCAGTCTCCCTTTAACTAGAGACCTAGTTCGTTAGGTAACAATTTGGACCTTTTCAGAAGACATAAGTTTTGGTATTCTTTTGAATCAAACCAATGAACTAGATAAATGATTATTACATTTTTCATTCTCATGGTATGCGAAGGGTAGAATATTTCCACAAGAAGTGAAAGTGAACATTCCCTTCTTTATATCACACACATTTCTGAGATTCAAGAGGCTAGAGGTTTTTACAGGAATCCTGGGAAATCCGGAGATGTTTTATTTCTCCACAGTTAGGTGTTTTAGGTGGGAAGAAATTCTACCAGCTCATGTAAATATTTTATGTAAAAATAATAAATATGGCTTACATGGATGGAGTAAGACAGACTTTCTAAAATGAGTTGTGAAGAAAATATGGCAGGGAAAAGAAGTAAGGTAATTGTAATATTATTGCAAGCAACCACGTTTGGGGATCCCTCCCTATATGTAGTAACTGTGACTCTTTTAGTTTTTCAAACCTATCTAAAAGACTCCTGTTTCTAGAAATATGTCAGTAGGATGTTTGGAAAACGTCTTTGAACTGACTCCTGCTCGGCACAGGATGCCAGTCCTCAGGATCGGTTCTGATCAAGTCTGTTGACGACTGGGAACTTGTGTTGGGCACAGTGATGTAAAGGACTGTGTGTGCGTAGAAGGTAACATGCGAAGATGATGAGTGTTTATGTTAGAGTTTTTGAAGTGGGAGTTTTTTTAACTGATAATATTCTTAAATTTTTATCTATCTGTTTCAAAAGATAAATACTGGCGTTGTGACCGAGTTAATGAATTAGTTGGATAAGTGTTTGCCTCAATCACATTATGTTGAAACCAAGAGAACATGAAGCGACATCCTCTGTACTTTAGAAATAGTCTCTGTGTTTCTTTTTTGTTTTGAGTATATTCATTTTCTCTCTGTCCTTATAATGACAGTTTTAAACTTTCACAAATAAGTAGACCCAACTAGTTGACTTACTTGGAATTGTTTCTTTCAGCTTTTTGCCCGAATTCATCAGCGGAGACTTTGATTCTATTAGGCCTGAAGTCAAAGAGTACTACACTATTAAGGTAAACCATTATATTAAGATATTTTTATCTTAACATAAATTATATTTATAAATTTATAAGTTAAATTTATAAATTATAATTTATAATTATAAAATATATATGATAACCATATATTAAGATCTTTTTCATATGATTGCTTTTCCTATGTTGGTTCTGATTTTCTTCATGTATAGGTAGGGATTGAGAAACTCATCGCTTGGTTACTTTTTATAGTTTTTTTTTAATTGTAGCAATTGGAATACACATTCAAAATGGTAATTTACAAAATTACAAATGGGAACACAATCTTACAGAAATTTTACCATCAGATAAGCATTAATCAATCTTCTAAGTATATGTATTTTAAATGAAGTTATTGTTTCTATATGCCCATTTAATAATATACTATTGTTGCCCATATCCTCATTAGTTATTATATATTTTTCACAGATCATTTTAATTTTATTTAATGAATGTACCTTATTTCACTTAATAAGTTCCCAATTGATGTACACTTAAGTTGTGCTTTTCTTTCTCTATTAAAAACATCTTTATAAATTAATTTTTATACAAATACATAATTGTGTGTTCCTAGAATTTTAGAACCAAAGTTTTTTTTCTTTAACATTTACTTTTCTTAAAATTATTAGTACTCTGTTCTGAATAAACTTATTTATTACAACTTGGGATAAATATTTAATAATAATATACAGCTTTTTAAGGGATTCCTTTTGTCTTTATTGTTGTGCAAATCTTCCAGAAATCCTTGTCACTTAAGAACATATAAATGATCTAATTTGGAATGATGTAAGTCACATAGGAGTGTATTAAAGTAATTAGTAATTCAAAGTTTCACTGGTTTTGGAAGACAATGCAGAGTTTTGAAAATAAAAATTATGGCATCAGTAATTCTTCTAGCCACAACACATCAACTGGCATTAGCAAATTATATTATTAAGTATGAAATATCTGATTTCCGTAAGTACTAAGTTTGACAGTTGATATCTTTGACATTTCACTTTGACGCTTTTTGATTTATTTTTATTATTATTTTATTTTATTATTCTTTCAAATGCCTGGTTTGGCTTATGATCATCTTTCAGAATTTTTTTAGAGCAATTTTTGTGAAACCATGGATAAGTCAAAAATTCGAGTTATTTTCAAGTATGAGTTCCATCATAGAACCAGTGCAGTGCAAATAGCTGGGAATATCACAAAGTATTTGGGAAGGATGTGGCTGATGAACACACAGTATATCAATGGTTTAAGAAGATCCATTCTGGTGATTTTAACCTGAAAAATGAGCCACGTGGGCAACCTGAGACCAAGGTGGATAATGATGAGCTGAAAGCTGTAGTGGAAGTGAATCCATCTCAACCTATGTGTGAATTAACAGCAAAGTTCAACGGTACTATTCCAATGATATTGGACCATTGGAAACAAATGGGCACAGTAAAGAAGCTGGATAGATGGGTTCCACATGAATCAAACAAGCATTAGAAGAGAATTCGTCTCGAAGCTTGCCTTTCTTTCCCGTGCAACATAAAGGCAAACCACTTCTACACTATACTGTTATGTGTAATGAAAAATGGATTCCTTTTGACAGTTGCAAGCATTTGGCACAATGGTTAGATAAAGATGAAGTGCAAAAACACAGTCCAAAACTGAATATTCATCAGAAAAAGCTAATGGCTTCTGTTTGGTGGTCCAGCACTGGTATTATCCACTACACATGAAACCTGGTGAGTCGATTACAGTCTGCTGCAACCAGTTGGATGAAATGATGAGGATGCTTGTGATTAAGCAGCTGAGATTGGTCAATAGAGACAGGCCAATCCTCTTGCTCTACCACATGTTGCGCACACAATGCTGATAGAACACCAAGGCTGGATTCGGAAACTATGTCATCCACCATATTCACCAGACCTTGCACCAACTGACTAGGACTGCTTCCAAGCTTTGGACCACTTCATGCAAGGAAAAAATATTCAACTCCCAACAAGCTGTGGAAAATGCCTTTCATGACTTCATTGCTACTTTCTCTCCAGGCTTCTTCACTGATAGCATAAGCAAGCCAACATCAGGATGGCAAAAGTATATCGATAGTTTAGGCGCATACTTTGATTAATTGTTCTGCTTCTTGTTTGAGATATAATAAACTGAACTTTTGATTCAAAATTGGACATTTCATATTTAATGACCATATATATATATATTAAGAAACATTGAAATCAAAAACTTTAAATTCTTTATGATGTTTGGGAACAGATAAGATAAATGCAAAGAGGAGAGAGGAAGCCCTTTTTAGGAAGGAGGGTTGGAAAGAAGTAAAAAAGAAGAAAAAGTAAAGAAGAAAAAAGGAAAGAGGAAAGAAAGGAAAACAAGATTCTAGGTGGTAAAGCGGAGGTACCGAGGTTTTAACAAAGTACAGGCTGCTGTGATATGGAAATTATGGGGCTGGCGGTGGATGCAAGTCTGTGCACATTCCATCTGCCCACCACCTGATCAGACTTTCCCTCAGCAAATGAAGACTATTCCCAAGTCAGTGTTTGATATTCATGCTCAATTACTTTAACATTGCCATGTTCCTATTCATTCCCCACAGTCTCACTTCTCATTAACTCCATACCTCACCCTCATTGGGATGGAAAGCCTCAACCTTGCTTACAGTGCAGAGTTTTACAAATGCATAGATATTAATCATATTTTCCGGAGCAGAAGAAACAGCGGGAGAGGCAGGGACAAGCAGACTCAAAAACAAGTTGAAGATCTAGCCAGGTGTGACTCATCTCCCCCGTCTTTAATGCTGCTGGCTTGCCAAAACTGGAAGTGCCGGTCTGATCCTTTCTGTCCAGGATGAGGAATAGGGAAAGACAGCTTTTTTATTTCTCAATGCCGTAAAATGGGGGTCAAGGATAAAGGAAAAATTTGAATTAATACCCCTTGATGACCTTCTCTTATATTTCCTGCTTCACTTTTTGTTAACCTTGAAAACCAAATTATATTTGTTAAGGTTTAATTTTTAAAGTAAGATTTAGCTGAACCTTCTAATTCCTGAATTGCATAGTTCTACGTTGGTATAGTACAATCGAGTTTTTTTTCATGTGTCAGTGAGCATTGAACTCATTGGTTTTGAACTTTTAGGGTATGTTCCTAGAGGACACAGATGATCTCTTTTATATAGTTAACATGCCCCGTAGAGCGCATGGTGAGTGTTTGGCTGTAGTTTTAATAATGATGATAATTACAACAACTTAATGCAACATTACACACAATTCATATGAGCCCTTATCTCCAACTTAAACAGTCTTTAAGCTGCACTTTCACAAATGAAAGGAGATAATCTCTACTTTCAAATATACCCCCAGCCCACCTGGTCTGAGTTTTCAGTGAAGCCGAAACTGGAACTCTAGTGAAGAAAGTAAAATAAAGAAGAAATTTAAAATGCTAAACATTTGTTAAAATCATAAAGTGGATTGTATAGGTAACATGTAGCATACCAAGTGTTGAACTTGGCAAATGGTGTCCAGTCCTTAATTTACTCTATAAAGATCTTCCTTTCTAGATAGCTGTAACATCTTTGTGCTTCTCCTTTTGTATATTTGTCTTAGTTCTTCCCTGCCTGATTCACTACTATTAATTCAGAATGAAGAAGGTCTCATTGATTTTCCCCTTGATATTTTTTTTCCCCATTTTTCTGGATAAGTCAATGCTTTTTTGATTCAAGGCTAAAATAACCTATTTCAATCTTCTCAATTATTCCATCTATAATGCCCACCTGCATTTCAGTTTTTTCAGCACTTTGTAAAAGAAACTACACTATCCCATGTAATTCTCGATATTCTTTCATATTGTATAGTTTGTGGGGTCTTCACTGGATAGAAGAAAGGGAGTTTTAAAGCATGCTTCCTTAATATTCATGAAGTTAAGAAACTAGTTATAGTATTTAGCTAATGCCTTAAAAAGTTACAGAATAGCAAAGTTTTTCCATAAATGTAGGTGTATAGGATAGGAGATTAAAAAAAATGTTATAAATGTAATAACAAAAGTATAAAATACAGTTATCCCTCCGTATCTGAATGTTCCACATTCATGGATTCAGCCAGCTGTGGATGTGGAACCCATGGCTATGGAGGGCTAAGGGAATTGAGTATCCTTGGACTTTGGTATCTTCTGGGATCCTGGAACCAATGCCCTGTGGATATGAAGAACGGACTGTAATTTAAAATGTAATAAAAAAAGTAAACAATATTCTTTAGCCCAATTTTCTGAGGAGGAAACTGAGGCCCAGAAAGCTTCAGTGACTTAAAAAAAATGGTAGAGCTAGTCAGAGACAGCTCTAGGATTGATGTCCACGTTTTCTATGAAAAGAATATTGTTAAAAGTGGGACTCAGTTGCTGTCACTGTGTCTCCACAGGTAACATCTTTGGCCTATTGGTTAAGTCATTTGTTCCTTGTACTGGATATTTACCATCCCTGGGAATGAATATCAGCATCACCGTCCATGTGATGATGGTCTATGTCATACCTAAACACTCCACCTCACATCTCCAACATATCCCCCCAATCCTTGATTCAACTGAGTCCCACTTTTAACAATATTCTTTTCATAAAAAACATGGACATTGATCCTAGAGCTGTCTCTGACTAGCTCTACCATTTTGTTCAAGTCACTGAAGCTTTCTGGGCCTCAGTTTCCTCCTCAGAAAATTGGGCTAAAGAATATTGTTTACTTTTTTTTATTACATCTTAAATTACAAATAAATTTTTAAATTACCTAAAAACTATGTACAGGGTATAGAATTGAGCCAAGGTAGAACAAACACTGAAGAATCAGCGTGATTTGGTAGTAGGAAATTAGCAAAGGCATAGTAAACTTTAAATATGTCTTCCTTTGTACTACTGGTGAGTATTTTGGCATTCCAGAAAGTGTTGTGAGCAACACAAGACAATGTTCTAGAAAGTATGGTGAAAACGACCCTAGTCCTAAATTAGGAATAGGACTCGAGGTCTCAGTTCTGATTTTGTCTTCTTTGTTAATCCTTCCGAGTTCTAGAAGAACATAGTGTAGTATGAGAACAGTGGTCAAGAATACTGCAACGGGTGCCCAAAGACCCTTTGTATCTGCAGTTACAGAGTCAAGACTTGACTGAGGAGAAGCAATGAACCCCTTTATAAATGGTGAATGAGACTAGCAGAAAGGGTAGGTTTAGGCTGAACTACCAATTTTCTATTACTGAGTGAGATTATTCTAGGCCACCAGGCAGTTCCAGCACCATAAACTGGAGCAGTGGAGGTAGAGATTCAGGTAGATTCTTGTCTCCTTGTCTTTCATCATATCTTTCTCAGATTTGGGTAAGATAAGATTTATTAAAACAAATGACATGAATTATTGGAGAATATTTTTTATTAAACTAATATTTCTTAATGACATATTCCCATTGTCGTCGAACACCGACATGGCTGTACCCAAGTTTTTGAAGATTGTTCTTAATGACAAGGGTCATATTTCTAAACTCTTTAAACCCACGCTTCCTTTTGTAAATATAAAATACTATAAATGTTACATACAGTGGCAGAAAGTTGCTCATCATTTTACGCCTCATTGTTACCTGTATAAATGTTTCGGTTATATTTAGGAAACTGAGGATTTGGGTTTAAGTATATTTTTCTCAGTTAAAATAATTGGAAATTGGCATCTAGTTGACATTTGAATAGAATGTCTGATTTTTCATAAGTGGATTACTGAAAGTGCTTGTATTTTAATTCCAATTTAAAGATGAGGGCACTGATTCTCAAATAGTGGGAGTAGGGAACAAAAGGAGTTGGGTGGGGGGAGTAGGGAAGTCTGAATGCCCGATAACTAATAATCTTGGCTATTAGTAGTGCGTAGTTTTTGATTTTTGTAAGTAGAGTTATTACTTTCTCAGAATAACTGTACAAATTATATTTATCAGTTTACATATATGAAAGTCTTACCACCAATGTGAGATTAAGTCATGTTTTATAGTCCGACTTCATCATGTACTTGTAGTAATGATCAAATAAGGCTATACATGTAGAATGCTCTAGAAATATTAAAGCATTTTTTTAATATAAGCTGGCAGTATTTTGTTTTACTTTCTAAAATTATTTGCTTAAGGGTTTTTTAATGTTTGTCGTTTCTCAGTAACATTGCTTTGTAAAAATATTTACAATCAGTTCATTTTCATAAGTGCATAATTTGTGAGTATAGATGTAATTCATAGTCAAGATTGCTTAGAATATCCTTTTGAATTTGATAAAGCCTCAGGTTCAATTCTATTTACATTTCACAGAATCTCCACTTTTAAAATCATCTGCACTGATCTACCTAATGTTGTGAATCTTATAATTTTCTGACTCTGAGCTGTGTCTCTTTTCCAGTTCTTCCCAGCCACATGCCAACAACTTTTAGATACTGTGAATTTAATTAATTTAGTGAAAATGAAAAACCGGGCTGTTAGAAATTGTGAAAAATTAGCAAATTTGACTATTAGGCCAAACAAAGGAGACTATACAAAATATATATATAAAGTACAACTCCATTTATTGGTATATCTCTTTAAAAAATAAAAACAAAATGAAACAAAGCCTGGAGTATGGTAAATTTTTAGGCTTAAGCATGAAGTCTAACGAACATATGCTGAGATATAAAGGCTTTGTTAGGGGAATTATAGACAGACAGTTTCCACTGACAACTGACTGACAGATTCTTCACTTCATATTCTTGAAACTGGCTGTCCCACCCTTATTAGCATCTCACCAAGGGAATGATGAGACTGCCAGGGGAACATTATATGCAACTGAGTCTTGAATATACCTTAATCTTGCTTCAATCACAGCCCTTTCAAGTTGACTTTATTGCCATCTGTATTTTTTGAAGCCTGTTTTCTTTGAATTTGCTTAACATACTTAAGGCATTTAGAAAGGGAGACCTTTGCCCTTTACATGTAAGAACTCCCAGTGAGCACACAGGACCTCCAGGGGCCTGCCTGCCTCTCTTCACTCATGTTATGCTCCGGCCTGTTTTCTCTGGGCCTCTGTGACCATCTGTCTTTCCCCGATTAGCTGGCTCATGAGACCCTACTCGCCAGTCCTCTCCCTCACAGTTCCATAGGGGCTGGGGTGTTCTGTCCTCTGCTTTCTCGAAGAGCTTGAAGTAAACAGTTATATCATCATTTTCCTCCTTGTCCCTGTTAACATGTGCTCTTCTAGAACCTGAAGTCTGTGGCCATTTGTCCTGGCGTCCCTAGTCGTTAGTATGTTCTCACTGAGGTTTCCCCGAAGCAGGTATCTCATCCTCCTCTTAGAACTAGAGCGACAAAGCACTGGTCCTGCACCATACTTCATATAAAAATGATTTCTGTGATCGAATGAGTCTGTGAGGTTTGACATTCTATAATACACGCCCCTTTTGGAAATCCACGTGATATTATCCACATATCATTTTAAGTAAGTTGCCAAAACTCTAATTTTATCTTAGTATTTGTCAAATGTATTTGACCCCAGAACACCTACCCTTTACCCACCAACACTTATTTAGTATATTGGTTTCCAATTAGGGAAATGTATTTGGATGCTTAAAGCTTGTTTAACTATTTCAGAAACTTTTCAAAAAAGCCATATGGGCTTTCTCTCCTGTTAAAAAAATAATCAACACGTCCTTGAAAATAATAAAAGGGGATTTCTAGGGCAGTGAAAATGCACTGTATGATATTATAACGGTGGATTCGTGTCATTATACATTTGTCCGAGCCCATAGAGTGGACAACACCAAGAATGAACCCTAAGGTGAACTGTGAATTCTGAGTGATAACTGGTTCATCCATTGTAACCGATGTACCAGTCCGGTGCGAGATGTTGATAATGGGGGAGGTTGTACACGGGTCGGGGCAGGGGATATATGGGCAATCTCTGTACCTTCTTTTCAATTTTGCTGTGAACCTAAAACTGCTCTAAAAAAGTAAAGTCCTTAAAAAAAATTAAAGTGTTCTCCAGTCAATAAGCTAATTATGACAACCTAAAAAAAATAATAACAGCCATATTTTTGTGCTTAAAATATGCCAAATACTTTCATATGTGCTTTCATTTATAAATTTATTTAATTTTTCTGACAAACTTTATTGGGTTATAAGTATTATTATCTACCTTTCATAGACAAAGAAGTACAAAGAGATTGAGTGACTTGTCCAAGGTTACGTAAGTAGGAAATAAGGGTTGATTGAAGTGGGATTCAAACAGGCAGTCTGCCCGCATAATTCACGCTGTTTTGTAAACATTATGTCATGATCTTTTAGTTTAACAAAAGGAACTCCTCAAAATGAAATGAGGATCACTTTTTCATGCTGAAGAAATTCTGTGGTCTCTTTTTCTCCATGCAAGTATTTAACTTTTCTATTTCTACTTAGCTCTAGGTAATTGAGCAACAGTACCCACCAAGGCTACCTTCAGTTCTCCAACTCCAACCGTACCACATCCTTGCCTTTCTGGAGAGGCTTGGTAGAGAGCTCTGGTGGGGACCCCTTCTTTCCTTGGCATGTTCATAGTGGTTGCGAAGGATGGTACTTAGACCAAGAGCAGATCTCTGGGGCTGGATCCTTATAGAAACATTATAAAGTAGAAGCTTATTCAGGCATCCTCCTGAGGGAGACTTTCTCTACCTCTATGTTTTGGGGGTCCCCAAGACCACCCAGGTTTGGTGCTTCACAGGGAAGACTCACAGGATTCAACATGCAGTCGTATCCATGGCCATGATTTATCACAACAAGATACAAAGCAAGGTCAGCAAAGGGAAAGCATACATGGAACACAGTCTGGAGAAAACCAGTCACAGGTCCACGAGTCCTCTTCTAGTGGAGTCACACAGGCTGTGCTTAATCACATTGTGAAAGCAAGTGCAAGGTGTTGTCACCAGGAAGTTCATTTGAGATGTAGTGCCCAGAATTTTACTGGCGACTGGTTACGTAGGCACCCACACCTTTTCCATAGCACATATCCAAAATCCAGACTTCCAGAAGGAAAGAAAGCAGGTGCTCAGCATAAACCGCGTTGTACGAGCAGCCTAGGCACAGTGAGCCACTCTTATCAGTTAGGGAAAGTTTTATATCAGCGTAGGCAACTCAGGTTCCCTGATGTCAGCCCAGGGCCAGCTTTGCAAGCAGGCCTTTTAAAGTATGGCAGTCCCAAGTCTGCTGAGTTGTTTTTTCTGCACCTTTTTCCACCTAGAATTCTGGCTCTGCTGTCAGGAAGGAAGCCATCCTTTAGAACCCTGTGCTTTTCTAAAAAAATATTTGACTTTCTTTAACAGAAAGGGTGATTTTCTCATTCGAAATGCTGTAGCTTTCATTCTTTGCCGTGTTGAAAGGAAAGGTTATTTTACAACGTGGAGGGCAGTGAAGATTACGCTAGATTAGAATGTCTCTTTATGTTTGGGATGGAATGGAGAATGGTTACAAGGTTAAATTGTGTTTCTTTTCCTTTATAGAAAACCAGAAAGAGAATACCAGATTATATTAGAAAACCTGTTACTTAAGGGTTTTCGAGCTTAATCATGTGACATTCTTGCTGAAGAAATCGTTACTTGTAGGCTGTTATTTGATGATTTAAAAAACAGTCTTTTTAGTTTGAAAAGTAGAAATGTTTGTAAAAGGCTGGTAAATAAAATCGAGGGAACAATCTACCACAGTGTGCTTTATACAATAAAGAAGAAAGTGGGAATTGGTTATTTTGTGATTATATCTCTGCAGATAAAAAGATGGTTTTCGTACCTGTATCAAGGAACATAGATCATTAAGATTCTAACTGACTTCATCTAGCTATTTCCCTTCTTAGCAGATTTGAGAACAAGTTTGAGCTAATTTTAGATCTGTAGCTTGGATTATGCAGAGTGTATGTCATTTTGCTCTATGCCTGCTGTGCCCGTACTCTGGCAGGCAGTTTCTAATTACAGAGTTCTGGTCAATTCAATTTAATGAATGATTATGGAATCTCATTATTAAAAATTGAATATATTCATTTTTGCAATATTTTAAATATCAAGTACATCCAATTTTTACAAGACTCTTGAAACTATCCTTCCCAAAATATTTATTTTATTTTTTAAATATTTTTACTTTTTTTTGGAGATGGGGCCTTGCTTTGTCACCCAGGCTCAACTGCAGTGGTGTGATCATAGCTCACTCCAACCTTGAACCTCTGGGCTCAAACAATACTCCTGCCTCAGCCTCCCAAGTAGCTAGGACTACAGGTGCAGACCACTACACCCAGCTAATTTTTAAAATTTTTTGTAGGGATGGAGTCTTGTTGTGTTGTCCAGGCTCGTATGGAACTCCTGGCCTGTCTCCCAAAGTGCTAGGATTACAGGTGTGAGCCACCGCGCCCTGGCCTTTCCCAAAATAATTTATAAGTGTACGTGTTGCATACCAACAAGAAGAATGGCAACTTCAGCTATGAATAGGGGAAAATGTGTAGCAGTTAAAAATTTAAAACT
The DNA here is from genome assembly GCA_963575035.1 of Avahi laniger. NCBI lineage: Eukaryota > Metazoa > Chordata > Mammalia > Primates > Indriidae > Avahi > Avahi laniger. Next base: position 15,511 of record CAUYSK010020255.1, read on the forward strand.
CAGTAAAACTCTTATCATTGTTTATTCATTAAAGAAAATCCATATCAATATTCTAATGTGAAGGGATAGGAAAAATTATATTTTATGTTTTCAGAGCCAATTTAAACGATGATTTTTGACATCTTACCTTCTTTTCTTTACCCTATTGATGGACAACTCTTTTCCCCTCCAAAAATTGTCCTTTCGTACTGTACTTTAGCCACTCAGTCTTCAGTTGGAGGGACCACTGCCAGTCCCATCCCTGCGGCACACTCCGTAATTAGCTTAACTGTCTCTTTCCTTCCTCTCTGGTGGAAGTCATCTTTCCCTTAATAAAGCTGATTTCTGTTTGCTATTAAGAAACAAGTCAATCAACCAAATTAATTCATAGTAAGCAATTCATGATGGATTGTGTTTACTGTGGTTACTTATACTTTAAAAGAAGAAACTCTTCACCGTTATATACCACTAATAGAAATATACATATTTACAACTTTCCTAGAAAGCCCTCTGGCAACACATATCAAGGAACCTGAAAATGTTCTTAGGATTGTCCCAGTAATTTCATTTCTAGAAATTCAATTCTAATAAAATAACCAGAAATAAACATTTATGCACAGAGATGTTGATCAGAATGGTAGGTTTAATAGCAAAAGAAAGCATGAACTATGTCATAAATATAATGATAATATAATGCATTGGGGAAGCAGAAAAAAGGGAGCGATGGACAGATAGGTGCTCATTGCCCATTTTCAGATGGCTGTGCAAGCCACGTGGATGGCTAAGCCTCTGGCTACCACAGAAGTAGCGTGGCCAGGCAGAGTCATCGTGTCTGCCCAACAGCTAAAGAATGTTCAAATGTTTAGAACTGGAGAAAAATAAGTATGTAAAGGTTCAGTATAAATTATAAAGACATTTTTCTGCTTAATCATGCTAAAATACAAAAAGTTTATTTAAACAAGATTGAATACAAAGTATGATAGATTCAGATCACACGCAGCATCCTTACCAACTGTGTGACCACGTTATTTAATCTCTCAAAATTTCAACCTGGGCTGGGTACAGTAGTTCACACCTGTAATCCCAGCACTCTGGGAGGCTAAGGCGAGAGGATCGCTTGAGCTCAGGAGTTCAAGACCAGCCTGAGCAAGATTAAAACCCCACCTGTACTAAAAGCAGAAAACTTAGCCAGCTGTCGTGGTGCGCACCTGTAGTCCCAGCTATTCAGGAGGCTGAGGCAGGAGGATTGCTTGAGCCCAGGAGTTTGAGGTTGCTGTGAGCTGTGATCAGACCATTGCACTCTAGCTGAGGTGACAGAGCAAAACTCTGTCCCAAAAATGAGCAAACAAACAAAAACAACAAAACTTCAACCTGTATATTTTAAAATGTGATAATTACATTTATTCTGGGGATTCAAGAACGTAATTCACAGAAAGTGATGGATATTTCATATAACTTAAAGTGTATTCAAATGTTAGTTCTAATTAATATTAATTTATTCAGGAAGACAGTTAATAGATCACAATTTTAAGATTAAATGCTTTTAAGATTATCAGATTTCTGAGAGAATTAGGTTATATTTTGGGAAAATCTTAGTTTATTGAATATTGGATTTTATTAAAATACATACACATTGCATTTATTCATACTAGGTGAGAAGCTATGTGCAAGTCACTGGAAATAAATTTCTAAAAGCACTGTGCATGGTACCTAGGACAAAATAGCACTTATGAATTCTTAACCTTATAAACTCAGCCCATAAAGTTACAGTAGATGTCTCAGAGAACCATAAAATCTTTACAGGATAATTTGCACAGTATTTTTTGTCTTGATAAATGAATGATCACTAAGTGGCTTGATCTAAAATAAATAAGCTAATAGCAAACTCGGGAATGTTTTCATCAGACTTAACTCCTTATGTCTTGTTTTATGAGGCCAAATCTTTCTCTGGATATAGTACATGAAATAACAATATGTTATTACAATTTTTTTCAAAGGATCTGTTTTCTTTCCCGTTAAAGAGTTTTAGAGAGTCAGCGTAGTAAAACTTGATTGGTTTTATATGTGTAAAATGTAAAAACTCATTAACCTATATTAGTTAAATTATCGACAAACAGTAAATTAAGTAATCGAGAATGACAGTCTAATGGCTTTGCATTGCTCTTTTGAAATTAGGTTGATTATTGATACTCATTGCCTTGTAATAATTTCTTTTAGTTGTCAGTAAATTAAAAAATGGTTTTGTAATTATGAACAGAAAGTTCTCTGGAGAATATTAACAATATTTTTCTCTCTGTAGTAAACTTTGATGTGAGGTAGTCTGCCTGTAGCATCTGATGTTTCTAGATATTTTTCCCAGGCTCTGAGGTGAGCATTTGATATGTGTTCATCACTGTGCATTATCTCACATAATCTCAACAATTTTGGTTTGCATATCACTTCCATTACAGATGGAACTATTTGGTTCAGAGAGATTTTTAATAATCTGAACCCTTTTCCTCATATTAAATTCCTGGTGCATGTGTAGAATTTAGTTGTATAATCACAATAACTAACTGTAGGCCTAGAACAGAGGTCTGTTGGTAAGCTACAGCCCACAGGCCACATCTGGCCCGATGTCTGTTTTTATACTTCTGGTGAGCTGGGAATGGTTTTTACATTTTTAAATGGTTGAAAAAAATCGGAAGAAAAATAATATTTTATAAGACATGAAAATTACATGAAAGTTAAATTTCTGTTTGATTGGAACACAGCCATTCCCATTCATTTATTTTTTGTCTGTGAACACTTTCGTGCTACAAAGGTAGAGTTGAGTAGTTTGGACAGAGACCCTATGGCCTGCAGAACCTAAAATAATTACCGTCTGGCCCCTTATAGGAAATGTTTGCAGATCCTTAGTCTAGGGGGATAATTTATCTCATGTGCTATGTATGCCTTTGCAAGTGACTTTATTCATTATGGAATGCTTACTGCTTGCTCCACACTGCATTGGATTCTTGTACCGAGGATACAGTAGTGAACAAAGGAGCACCATGGGTAACTTCATGGAGCTTACAGCTAATATTTTAATTAATATTTCAATAAGGTAGATTGAATGAATTTATATAGTAATAAAATTATTTGGTTATTGTAACAAATATTTTATTTTTTCTAATAAATATTTTAATACTGATAAGTTAGACTCCAATGCTCATGAAAGATACAAATGTAAATAATTTATATATTAATAAAATTGGTTGATTTAGTAAGATTATTTGGTTAAACTATTTACTGTAAACCTTACTGGTTGAACCTTTTTCTTTTTTAAAAAATGTAAACCGCACTGAACATAAACCTATCCCTTTTAGATGATTTGTGATTTCATTGTGATTAGAATCATTTATCACAAGCATTTATTTTTGTTTGCTATAGCTATAGATGTTGGCAGTATCGAAAATTGAGCAGAACTATTTTCATTCCAGGGCATGTTCGGAAAACTGTTTATTACTCATTTCTTGCTAAGTTCCTGGTATCAGTTTGTTTCCTTGTCATTTGTCTTTCTCTTAGGAAATAAATGAAAATTCATTCAAAAATATCCTGAATTTTGTATATAGCACTTTATACTATTGCATTAGTTAACCTCAATGTGCATATATATTTCAGTTTCCCTTTTTGAATGTCAGTTTTGTTAACATTAATGTATTTTAAACTTTACCTAATTGCATATGAAGCACTAACATTTGTTACCATTTTAAGAATCTGTATTAATCATGCCCTAAAAGAAAAGAGTTATTTAATTTCTTCAAGGTAGGAGGTGTAGTATATAATACCAAAAACAACATCAGTGTCGCTTTTCTGTTAGACTCATTTTCTGATTTATATGAGTTTATGTTTTAGAGAAATATACCATTATTCCCATGAGGAGAGACAGGGTTTAAATTCATCCATCACTTGTCTGTCCGTCAAACTTCTGTTGACTTCTTGATATGTGCTCATACTATCCTAGCAACTTCTTCTTCTGAGAATGCAGAAGTCAATTTCCCTAAGCTCAAGAACATTGTGTTTTCTCTTCCTGCCTGAACTTCCTATTTTCCCAAAGTAATAGACAAGAATTTGCCAGATAAGAATTTTTTGCCAGTGTGTGTGTTTGATTTTTTACCGCTTCTTTGATGAATTTGCTCCATGAGTAGCACTCTGTGAAGTACTGCTTCTGTTTCCTTTGAGTCAATTTGCCTCTTCCTATTCTTTAGTTTCTTCAAACCTGGCAAATTATTATATTGACAATAAGAATTAAATTATTTATAACTTTCTGCATCTTTCCTCACCTTTAATATTTGCTATCAAATTTTGCTTTTTTAGGCCTTAGGGTACCCATCATTTTAATATTAACTCATGATATTTCCTGTATTATTATGAATTATTTCAGTTTGTTATTATTGAACTTGTTATTCAGTTATTACATTTTTCAATTCAATTTGTTATTATTTTTGTTATTATTACATGTTTTCGATTATGGTCTAAATCTCAGCATTGCAACTTTTTGTTCTTTGGTTATTCCCGTACTGAGAAGAAACTAATGTAATCAACCAGTAATTTTCTGAGCATATAGCTCTCATTGCAGTGTATTACAGCTGATATGGTAGCTTTTGCTGCCCTAATGAACCAAGTCACCATTTTTTAATTTCATCTTTTTGAAAAAAATAACTTGCTTTCTTCTCTATGTACTAAATAACCAAGTATAATGAGAGATCTCGTTTTTACACTTAATGTATTGTTTTTTAAAACTTTTTGGCTGGTCTCTGGTTTTAGATTTGGGTCATGTGAAAGTTTAAGTAAAATGCACCATGAGGAAGAAAATTCCTTATATTACTACTGGGTTATTCTTAAATCCTGTCTCTTCTATAACATATATATAGTGTTCATCTAATCATATATATATGCATGCATGCACGTGTGTGTATATAAAACATGCAGATTTGGTCCCTAGTTCATTTAATTTACCGTTCTTTCTGCCTAATATTCAGTTATGCCCTAGGACCTTTTGGGTAATATCAGGGATAAAACACTGAGGTGTTAATGCTCTGTGTTTTATAGTGAAATTACATATGTCATTAC
>CAUYSK010020256.1:0-39134 GCA_963575035.1 Avahi laniger
GCTACTGCTGATTACTTAGCTGAGGTGGTTTTAGAGGAATACTGGAAAGAGATTTTTAACTTTGAACATTTTTCTTTCTGTATTTCGGTGTTATTTGACTTGATATAATGACCCTGCTTTACTTTTTCATTTAAAAATATTGAATGACCTGGGCCGGACACGGTGGTTCACGCCTGTAATCCTAGCTCTCTGGGAGGCCGAGACGGGCAGATTGTTTGAGCTCAGGAGTTCGAGACCAGACTGAGCAAGAGCGAGACCCCGTCTCTACTAAAATTAGAAAGAAATTAATCGGACAACTAAAATATATAGAAAAAATTAGCTGGGCATGGTGGCACATGCCTGTAGTCCCAGCTACTCAGGAGGCTGAGGCAGAAGGATCGCTTGAGCCCAGGAGTCTGAGGTTGCTGTGAGCTAGGCTGACGCCACGGCACTCACTCTAGCCCGGGCAAAAGAGTGAGACTCTGTCTCAAAAAAAAAAAAAATAAAAAATAAAAAATAAAAAATATATATATATATATTTAATGACCTAAAAGAAAAAAGGAGGTGCCAAACATCTTTAAAGAAATATGGTCCCTAAGTTTTAATAATTTTGCATCATGATCAGGCTAGACAGGGAAAATCCTGAATGTTCAGCCTGCCCTCATCTTTTAGCACATGGAGGCCACACTCAGTTTAACAGACCCATTTCATAGAGAAGCCAAAGCAAGGTACCACGCCTTGCTAACGGCTACAGAGCTAACTAGAGTTCAACGCTAGAATAAAACGAGGCCTTGCAATTCCCAGGCCAATCTTTTTCCATCACATATTACAGGTCCATAGACGCTGTTTTCCTTCCTCATTTGAGATTAATGCGTAGAAAATAGAAGCCTCTCCAAACATAACATCATGAATATGTTTATAGCCTCCAGCTCCAAGCAGCTCTGCCTTCAAAGATTTTTACACCACAGTCAAATTTTCTCTTCTGTAAATCGTTAGCACTATTTTTAGGAGACCCTTTCTCTGGCAGATCCAGGCGTTCTCATGTTTGAGCCCTGTCATCTTTTCAGTGTGTATTTAGTAGTTTCAGCGCTCTGCTCACTGTTTGCATATCATGACACCGGGCAGAGTTCAGTAATACAGAACGTCTTATCCATTTCCTCTTAATCCATTTCAAATTCATCCTGAGCCCATCAGAGCAGGAGACGGAATGAGAGTTTTATAATTACCTTTTACAAACAGAACATTAAATTATTATACAGTGGAATCCTCTAGTTTCTTGAACATAAGATGGCCTTTGCTTGCCAGTGAATGGATCTCCTGTCTCTACTAGTACATATATGTACTTTGGAAATCAGCCCTGTTAGCTTGAAGTTATTGATCGATTGTGGTAGATTACTGCAATAGATTCTTAAAGTGCTTTAAGATTAAGAGATGTGCTTGGCTTTCTTCTGTCATGTATCTCAAAGGAAAACCAGGAGACGAGACACACAATGAAAAACAGCAGGTAATACCATATGAGACTCCTTATTAAACATAAAGTGCCTTTCACTCCTGCTTTTATTAAGTCTACTTTTCAAGCTAAATGGGGGGTTAGGTGAGACGATTATAATACAAGTCACATCTAACTATTTCATTATCCATGTCCTACAGCAAGATAGCCCCCAGAATGCCTTTGAAAGCTCCAGAGTGATGGCAGCAGATTGAACATAATGAACAATGTTACAAATGGGGACATGAGACGGCAGGTCTGGTGGGGATGGAATCTCCTAGAAACTGCAAGGCTGTAATTACTGAACACCGCCTCGGTCCCAGTTGACTTTGAACACTGGTAACCATCTTTGGCGAATTGCATTTTTCTCAGCTAGTTAAAATGAAGCCAATCAGAAGAACTGAAATTTATAAGGCATAATACATACGCAAAAGCATTGTCTGCTTTTATTACTGTGATTTTTGTCTGGTTTCAACCTCATTCCACTATGCACTGTGCAACTGAGTTAAAATTGGGTTGGGAAATGGTTTTATGTTATTATGTCTGAAGGCTGGATGGCTAGGAGTTATATTTAAAAAGAATTGAGTGGTCTAATTTTTGGTGCGGGGAAAGAAGCAGACATGGAATTTCAGCTATATGTGTCTGGAATACATTTATTTAAAATAAATACCTTATTTTAAGCAATCACTAAATTAAGGATGGATTGAAGGGAAGCGACTGAAGGGAGACAGGGCGTGAGTAGGAAAGTGGAGAAAGTGTAAATGGTGGTTACGATGAAACACCGTGACTGAAACAAATATAACCAGCCCCATTTCCTTGATTCACCGTACACATTTTACCCAAAACAGAAAGAAAAATGAATATTGAAGACAATGACCACTAAATTAGTTTGATTTCTAGTCCAAAGTTTAGGGGGAAAAGGAATTAGTTCAAATTTATTAAAGAGCTTGGATAAACTCTGACCTACTGCGTGGATAACCAGAGCTCTGCCGAGCACATGCCTGTTTTCTTGTCTGGAACTACCTGGATAAAATTCGATTCAGTCCACTTCAGAGAACACAGCACAGGCCGGGCTATGCCCAGCAGGGCAGATGCAGGCCCAGTGGGGAATCACAAAACAGCCTCTCTCCTTATCGCCCACTCTTTCTTCCCTCTGTCCCTGGTAACGCGGGGAATCTGGTTAAAGGGAACATCACGGCCACATTGACAGAGAAAGGAAAGAGAGCCACGTCACGAAAGCACAACCTGAGGAGCGTGTGTGGGAAAGGCTGGGACACCATTGCCAGGGAGTCATTCCCGGGCCGCCAGCTCTGCACTGGTACCTGTGAGCAGTATGGGTGCTGTGAGCTGGAAAGACAGATCACCTTCTCCATTCATTGTCTTGGCTTTGGCATCCCCTGACAGTGTCACTCCACCTCTTCTCCCACCTGCTGCTCCTTCACTCACTGCCCACCTGCCACAAAGCCTGAGGTCCAAGGCAAGGGCCCAGTGTGCCGCACCCCCGCGATGCGTCCCACCTCAGTCAGCAGCAGAGTGACAGCTTTCTTGCCCCATATTGATGCGAAGAGACAGAATGCAAGTGAACATGCGAGTGTCAGCCTGGTGGGGATTCTCCCTCACTCGGTTTCACAGAGGGTGTCATGCCCAGATGCCCTCAGGCCATCCCCCAGAGGTCACCTGCAAACAGCCTCCATGCGGGCCCACAACGTCCTGCATCTCCACCTGGGGGTGTTCTCTGGCCGAGGGAGCATGCTCAGTCTGGATTCAGAGCAGGCCGGGTGTCTCACAGTGACTCTCAGTGGCTAACCACACTGGCTCCCTCAGCCCTGGGCGGGGGAGGCTCTGATGTTGCTCTACACAGTCTCCCCGAGGTCCCTCGTGGGACTGAGCCCCAGTTGCTGACAACAGCAGCCCTTTGTTGACTCTCCTCTCTAGTCTCATGGTGCGTCCTTATTTAAGATCACCTCCTAAATAAGCTGCTTGACTCATACCATTGTCTCCATGTCTGCTTTTAGGGCAGCGCCCTCTGAGAGCTGTGGCATCGCGGCTGTGACCCACCACACCAGAGCTGCACCTGTGCTCCCTGGTTCCACCCTTCTCACACACTCAGGATAAAATCAAGTCCAGCTTGCCTTCCACATGATATTTAAAACTGGTCATCATGGGTTCCATCCCCCAGGACAAAGCCTTCTTATCTCTAAATGTTCTCAGCTCTTTCACATTTATCGTCTTCTGTAATCTCTAGACCCACCACTTCCCATCACAATCTTCTGACTGGATTCCATTTTGTTAACCTTCCTCTCTCCCCACCCAACTTTGCTCCCTGGCCCATCTGCACCTTAAGTCTTCCTATGACAGTCATTTGTGCCTGCACAGCAATAAGGAGCCTGGCTGCACACAAAGACCCTGATGTTACCTTTTTCCCAGATTCTTCACAAATATCCACCTGGAATTTGTTACAATCATCCATAAGAAATCCTAGGGAAGCTACCCTTAAAATTTTTCAAACAATCCATTAAAATGTAACTTCTGAGTCCCCTGAGTTAGAGGCTCTAATTCTTTTGGGAAGCTTGATCTCCCTCAAGAATCTGATGAATGCTGTGCACCCTGCCAAAAATAAAAAAGTACATATAGGCACATCCACAGTAATCTTGCCTAAGATTTGGATGGATTCAAAGATCTGCCGAAGTCCATCTCTGGGCCCTAGGCTTAGCATCCACACTTCCACCTAAACCCTTCCCAAAGCATCCCCTCCCTCAACTCAGGAGCATATTGATTCCATTACTCTCAAGCTAAGGACCCAGGCACAGAATTAAATTCATGACTCTCATACAATTGGGATTTGGAGAAACAATTTCATTCGCTCCAAGAGAAGATTCTGCCTTGTTGAGCACTGTGTGATGGAAGCCTAAATCTTGGTAGAAGATACTGAACAAAGTCACTCCCTACTCTTTTTTGGTTTCTTGCTGAGCAACCAGAACTCACATACCTAAAATGTCCTGCTACATAAAGTGACCTTCCCACAGCACCTCAAAGTATTTGGATTTTCTTGGGAATTTTCCAGAGCTATGGTTGGAGTATGGGAGGTTTTAATTTCTGGGAAGTGAGTGAATTTGCCTTCAAAAAAAGCTGTCTCTTTAGACAGGATCATTTAGCTGGAATGAAAGTTTGATACGATTGGGGCTATAGTATCAATTATTTTACAGCACTAAGAAACCAGCTGCTTTCAACCTCCAATGGCTCGATCACATATTCAAATAAGTTGAGTGACAAAGGAGATTGAAAAACGTTTTGACTCTTGGTGAAACGTGTACTATGAACGATTACATAATATTTTAGCAACCTACATTCACAGTTGCTTATACACTCAGACTGGAGGAAATGGAGAAACTATGATTAGGGTTAATAGCTTAGATTGGCTTTTTTTTTTTTCCTAGAACATTTTAAAAGCACATGTGTATGTGGATATTCTTTCTTTTTAAACATTTCCTAAATGTCTGCTGTGTGTACTATGAGGTATGCAAAAACGAATTAATCTGTCATTGATGATAATTTTTGTATTCTTATAGGGAAAATAAGACTTTAAAACAGTACAATTGCTTCAAATCAAATACTATAGGTATTTGGAAAAGGAGAGCGCTTTCACATGAGATTTATCTAATACATTTTAAAAAGTATTATTCCATCTGTAATGAGCAAATGAATTGCCTCAATTTACTTTACCAGTGAAAAGCTAGGTTTTTTTTTTTTTCCAAACAGTTAATGTGGGGGACAAAACAATAAATAAAAATAGAATTTACTTGTCCTCCAAATTTAATAATATCATCAATGACCTAATGAAGTTAAGACTTCTCAACTTTATTAAATAAACCAAAATTTGAAAATAAGTAAAATCTACATATATAGAAATGAGCTATAGGCATATGAGCTGAAAATATAGGGGAAGTGAGATCTAGAACTAGTCACATATGTGGAGGGTACCGTTTTTGCCAAATTCATTCCTAATGATATTTCACTGAATGCAACAAAATTGCAGCAAACTCCCAAACGAACAGGTTCCACAATAACAAAAATTTGGATACAATGCCATTGACTCCTTGCCTCTGTGTTCTCAGATCTACTGGGCTGGAGTTTTCTATGGGAGGGAAGGCATGGAGTGGAAACCTGGCAGGTAAAGCTTGGTGAAAATGGCGAACGACCTCTTCTTGAGAGGAAGAGAGTGGGTCCCTGGTCCCCAGGGTTTTCCTCGCTCAGGCTACCCAGATAATGTCAATGAAATGGGCACAAATTAATCAGGAGATTCGTGCAACTGGGGCTGCTGTCCTAGAATTTCCAGCCTTCCACGCGATGCTGGGTTAATGCCAGTGATCCTTAAGTCCGAGAAGACAACCATCACTAGGTGGCGTACGCTGCAGCTGGAATGGAGATGCGGATCCCGCAGGCCTCCAGGATTCGGTAGCAGGCAGCTGAACTGGCTGCCCCCTCATTTCATTAACCTCCTAATATCATAAACTTGCTTTTTTATAGGATTGGATATTTTGAACCCCACTTATCAGAATCTGGCAGGGTGAAATATTTGGCGAAATATCTTCTGGGTTATCATTTTTATCTAAAAACAAATTTACAGAAAGGTCAGCTGTAGTTTGGGGGAATGATGAACAACTCAAACAGAAATTGAAATCTGCAATATTTTAGGGAGGCGTTTTGGAGACAAGAAACAATATTGAATGAAAAGTGTACAAATATAAAAGTTTTCTCAGTATATTTTTATTCACGTTTTTAAACCATATCTAAGCCTTCATAAGTCTGCCATTTTAAGTTTGAAATAATTTCAAAGCAACCACTATCTAAAAACACAGCTTAAGGAAAAAAAATTAGAATCATGGGGCAAGTTTTAATTCAATAAAACAAAGATCCCAGATGTCCAAAAGAGATTGTGTGCAGGGGATACACACACAATCAAGCCAGAACTCGTGTGATCATAAAATGTGAATTTCTGATCTTGGAAATTTCAAAGTGTATATTTTGCCGTACTGATACAACTAGTTGATTTGATAAATACTTAGGTAGCAGCAGTCAAACTATTTAAACATTGCAATCAGGAATTTTCATATAAAGATTAAAAAAAAACAGTGAATGAAAATAAAAGATCATCACCCGTGTCAATCTCACTTTGCCTATTGACCACACTGCATTTTATCTACAGATTGCTTCTCTCTCTCAAACACACACACACACCCACACACACCTCCACCACCACCAACAACAACAACAACAATGGTTCGGTGCTATAGGAAAAGAAACAAAGCAATATCACAATAGGTTTGAAGTGTGACTCAAGTTCTTTGCAAAGTATCATCCCTGGTTTATTCATTTAGGGAAAAAAAACTCTTCTATTATCAAACAACGGGGCATCCGAGGTATAAAGAAGGTCTCTGCTAATGTGCAATGAAGGATTCTGCTAAAGTAAGTACTGATGAGCCCTTTTGACATAGTTAATGGCATTTTAAGAAATAGAAATATTTCTTACTAGAGTTTAAAATGAGCATTTTTGGCAACTAAAACACTTGTACCTCCCCTCTAGTTTCCATGGCTCTTGTGACTATGTCACTCAGTCAAAAGCATGGCAAGAAGTACGTGGCCACCCTTTTTGCACCATATGGCATACTGCAGTTCTGAGGAAGGGGAGTTAATTGGCTATATCTGAACAGTCACAAGATTTATAGGTTTGATTATCCAAAATAGATGCTTTTACCCTGATATATATGGAGTTTTTGCTGTTGTATTAATAATAATAAAAGCATGCCAAATGAATGAAAAAGCATCATTATAAAAGGAATTTGTGTGTGCAATGAAACAGTATGGGTGCCTCCTGGCTCACACAATGAAGATGTAACTATTTTCATATACAAGTTATTAGCTCAAGTTGTTCTTTATTACACCATAACTTTGCTCCTATAGCAACGTGGTTGTAGCAGAAAAATAATTACACCTGGGTGTTACATGCCAGATATTTTTAAAGCAAAGGTAGCAGTTTAATTCTAAGCCAGTTTAAATGGTAGACATAAGTCCCAGAAAAATACCAACAAATGTGCTGTAGAAATGTAAGATATACTTAATTAGAAACACATATTTCTAGATATCTTTTTTCTAGGTATCTTTTTTCTAGATATCTTTTTTCTAGACCAGTCCCATCCAATAGAAATATGCAAGCACATATGCAATTTTAAATTTTCTGGTAGCCACAGCTTTAAAATGTGAAAAGAAATGAGTGAGTTTAATTTTACTAATACATTTTAACCCAATGTATCAAAACTATTATTATGTCAACATAAAACTAATGTAAAAATTTATTAATGAGACATTTCACTATTTTTTTTCCTATTAAGTTTTCTAAGTCTGGTGTATATTTTACACTTACAGTGCATCTCAATTCAGACTAGCTAAACTTCAAATGCTTAATAGCCACATGCAACTAGTGGCTATCATAATGAATAGGATCGCTGTAGTCTTTTCTCTTGATTACATTTAGTACTATAGTTAATCTTTCCCATGCAGTTTATAAAAATATTCAGAGAAGATGACCCTGGGAAGGTCTCCACTGAGTGGTTAATCGCTCTGAAACATCTGCGTGTGTACTCTTCACAGAGGGCAGCTGAGTACTTTCATTCGATCAAGATGATCACAGTTCTAAGTTAAACCCAGAAAAAATATTAAAACAACAAAAAAAAAACTTCTTTAAAAATCCTGGAGTCCGAACCTTGCCTCGGTTACATTGTCTCCCTCTAAGACTGAAACATACTCAGTGATCAGAGGAGGCAATCCTCTTAGCGGTGCGCTCCATGGTCGTGTCTAGCCGTGGGGGTTGGGGAGCAGGGGGCTGCATGCAGCTGTAGTAAAAATTAAAGGAAAAGTGTGTGAATAGGATAAGGGTCTGCAAATGTTGTCCTAGCGGGACGTTACCAAAGAAGAGAACGTTCTGTCCCCCACCCTCAAGTTCTTGGTCTACCTTGATCAGGGGTGGCAGGACAGATGATGACGCTAGAAGAACCCAAACAGAACTCGAGAAGCGGAACCCAGGTTGCATCACAGGGCAGTTCTGAGTGTGCGTCTGTGTGGTGTAGTCAGCCACACACGCTCACCCCAGTCCCAATCCACTCATCCTGCACTCCCTCCCTGGAACATTTGTGTGTGGGTGAAGCTGGATTTTTGTTTGTGTGCTTTTAAGTGAACATCAACCTTAAAAGAGCAAATCACAAAAAAGCAACCTGCAGCATGAGATGAAAAGGAGGGGAAGCCTGGAAGACAGAAAGGACATTGTTTTTTTGTTTTGGTTTGGTTTGGTTTGGTTTTTTTTTTTTTTGGCTGGAAGATGGTACCAAATTCTCTGATCGTGTGGGTATTTTTTTTCTTTTTACTTCGCCTGAGAGTTATCTCTTACTCTCTGTCTATTCCACAGCTGCCAGCTGTGAGGCCAGCACAGAAAACCCAGCGCTGGGGGACAGGCCCAGCTTGCTTGTCCCTAAGACCTCTCTGACGCTGACGCCATGCGGAACCAAGGGAGTGTTTGCTGGAGTAAGTGGTGCAAATTCAGCTGAGTTAGTGATGAAAGGCAGTGAGGGTGGTGAGTCCAGCAGGGTTGGAAAGAAGGATTGAGACAAGGCTCATGGTTGGTTCACCATAATGGTATTTCTCCTGCCACCTGTCTTCTGGGGTTGGCTCACAACCAAAGCCTATTGTGTTCTTCCTGGTGGGACAGAGCTGGCAAAAGAATTCAACCAATTCCAGTTAAAACATGACAGGTAGGGTCCCACTGGTAATCCTCTAGAATATAAACTCCCTGAGGACAGAAGCCTCTGTTTTGCTACCCAGTGCCTAGACTAGTACCTTAAGAAATACTTAAAAGGTGTTTATTAGTAAATGCTTAATAAATATTTGTTGGATGAAGGAAAAAAGGGAGACCAGCAACTGACGGTTTGGAGAATCAAGGCTGGCCAGCATTGCGATGCCTCCAGAAACAAGACAAAAGGCTGATAAAAACCTACCAAGGCCAATCATGAGAACAAACTGGAGGGAGGTCCAAGTGGGTGCTGCACTGCAGAAAGAAAGTAGACAATAAAAGAAATTTGGAGGGAGTCCTTCCTTGGACTTTAAATGTAAGTGAATTCAACTCCTTCATGGATCAATGTTTTTTCTACCTTTATCTCTATTGATTTATCACTTCTGTTAAGAGTCTACCCTGAAACCTAATCATTTACTTTCAGTAGGCTAATCCTAGATTCAGCCTAGAGGTCACTCTTAGTTACTCTTAATCATACTGTCTTCTAACAAGCTAAATAATTTCTCTCCATCTTTGATGTTTATACCATTCAAATATTTGTAGAGCATTATCACATCTCCCATTAGTTGTTGCTGAGCTGGGCTTTAAGAATTAAGCACACTTAGATCCTTTAAACCTCGTAAATGCCTCAAATCAATCCCTCCATTACTCTAACCATGTCTGATGCTCTTCCTGAAAGCATCTGCAGGGTCTTTGAACATCTCCACATCACTAACAAGTCTGTAACTCACCTTAATCTTCCCAAAACAGCCTGACCAAAATCATATCATGATATATTTTTCTTGGATCACCTTCATCAAAATACCCCCAAGAATGATTATTTAAAATCAGATTCTTGGATCATACAACCAAATCTAATGAATCAGAATCACTGAGAGATGGGTACAGAAATTCAAAATGTTAAATTAAGGAAACACCTCAGGTTATTCTTAGTCAGCTAAAGCTTGAGGACTACCTGCAGAAACCCATTATTAAGAAATCCTCAACATAAAATCTGAATACATTTTCTATAAAGGTACCAAGGCATGAAAAACAAATTTCCAAAATATTACCCACTACTATTTATGACTGTCCCACAAGTCAGTAGGGAGAAAGTAGCAAGGATCTCAGACATGAGAGGGGAGACAAGGTACCAGGTAGGTTACTGGCAGTCATATCCCTCATTGCGCTACAACTCACAGATACTCTTTTGTTTACTGCAAGTTCACAGAACTGCATCAACCATACTCTTGGTTTATGATGCACCTTCATCATTGGTCCATACATAGGTCTCATTTATTTAGGTGTTTGCTTATTTAAAATATAATAAATAGCAGCAATTCCTAACACAGAAATTAGAACATTCACAAGAACTTACAACCTCCTTTTGTCTCCTGTTCCTGTGCCCCCGTCTTCTTACTCCACAATCCACAGGTGCATATTCTGGGGCTGGCAGGGAACCTGCTGTGATATTTTATAAGGTTCTTCCTTCCATTTTGAAAAACACAGGGGCATGTAGACATGGGATGAAATGGGGGAAAACAATAAGCAGGGACCCTGGCTAAGCAGCTGTTTCTCCAACAAATGTGCGTTAAGTGCCTACTGTGTGCCAGGTGCAGTGCTAGGCTCTGGGAATACAAAGATGGTTCTTGCCCTCAGAGAACTCACAGTCAGTTGGAGAGACAGAAAAATAAACTCAGTCAAATGCTATCAGGGTAATGAGAGAAATCTGTACAAGAGAGAAGGGAGACCCAAAGGATTGGAGAGTCAATTCACTGGGGAAAAGAGAAAGATTTCACAGAGAAGGTCACTCTAGAGCTCAGTCTTGAGAAATGACTCTGAAGAACTCTAAATACAACCAAAATTTAAGCCTCAAAATGGGACTGGAAAAAGACTAGTGTCAATGCCTTTAAATTCAAGTTCTGCTCAATGTTGCTGTAGTTTCCAGAAGTTCACTATCATACACGTAGCCTATTAATGCCAGGACACACGTGATTTGGTCTCAGCAGTACACAGTCAACAAAACACTGTTCGGCAACTGGGTAATATCAAAATCACTTGACCCCCTTTGGATTGCATTTGAAGAGGTTGTATAGTCCACAGTTGCAGGTTTTTTTTAAAAAAAAAAAACAACCTTTCACTTCTTCTCCTATTTATTTTCTTCAAAGGTTGGAACTCTTCCAGTGCCACTCTCTTGAAAGCTAGCTAATAAAAACCCTCTTCTAAACCAAGTCTGAGCACTGTGGTTATTCCACCCTTTTCATCTACCTTTTTATTCTGCATCGCAAACCCCAAAAATCTAGCCAGACAGTAGCAGAACACTCCTCAGGGAGCAGGAAAAGTAAAGAAACTACGCAGGCAAAGCTAAAACCCTGTTTTTGCAGATCAGGGGATGGGAAAGGCTGAGAACACTGTGGTTATTTTTGTCTTCACATAATTATAATATCCAAATATCTACTCTTCTAAAGTGGATTTATGAAAAATATGTATAACTGTGACTTCTAATCAATCCATTCCTGCGAAGTTGAAAGATTAAAAAAAGAGAGAAAAAATTGTGAGGCCGGGCACAGTGGCTCATGCCTGTAATGCCAGCACTCTGGGAGGTCAAAGTGAGAGGATCACTTGAGGTCAGAAGTTGAAGACCAGCCTAAGCAGGAGCAAGACCCTGTCTCACAAAAAATAGAAAAATTAGTCAGGCATGGTGGTGTGCACGGGCTACTTGGGAGGCTGAGGCAGGAGGATTACTTGAGCCTAGGAGTGTGAGGTTGTAGTGAGCTATGATCACACTGCTGCACTCTAGCCTGGGCAACAGAGCAAGATCCTGTCTCAAAAAAAAAAAAAAATTGTGGAAAGGCAGATAAGAACCAGATTGTGGAAGGCTTTGAATCCAAGCTAAGAAGCTTGTCTTAGTCTATTTTGAGATGCTACAACAAAATATCTTAGACTGAGTAATTTATAAACAAGAAGAAATTTATTGCTTACAATTCTAGAGGCTTGGAAGTCCAAGATTAAGGCACATTCAATGTCTGGTGAAGTCTCACGCTCTGCCTCATAGAGGGCATCTTCTCACTGTGTCCTCACATGTCAGGAGAGGAAAACAAGCTCCTTCAGGCCTCTTTTGTAAGAGCACTAATCCCACTCATGATGGTGGAGCCCTCAGAACATAATCACCTCCCAAAGGCTGTACCTCTTAATTCCACCACGGTGGGGATTAGGTTTCAACATATGAACTGGTGGGGGGTGAGGGGCACACAAACATTCAGGTCATAGTATCCTACTCCCGACCCTCCAAACTTTATGTACTTCTCAAATGCAAAATACAGTCATTCCATCCCAATATCCCCAAAAGTCTTAATTCATTCCAGCATAAACTCAAATTCTGAAGTCCAGAATCTCATATAAATATCATCTAAATCAGATATGAGTAAAATTTAAGGTATGATTCATCCTAAGGCAAATAATTCTCTGACTGTGAACTTGTGAAATCAAAAAACTTCCAAAATACCATGACGGGATGGGCATAGGCTGGATATTCCCATACCAAAAGGGATAAACAGGAAAAAAAGAAAGAGGTAACATGTCCCGAATGTCCCAACAAGACAAACAACATTAAATCTGAAGGCTGGACAATTTTCTTTGACTCTATGTCTTGCCTACTGGACACAGTGGCTCAGGGGTTGGACCTCCAAGGCAGCCCTGCCTCCATGGCTTTGCCAGACACAGCACACAATGCGTCTCTCATGTGTTAGAGTCACCTGCCTAGCACATCACTGTCACTGTGGCAGTCTACTAAACAATTCTGCCACCAAACACAGCCTTAGTCTAGTGAGCCGAATGTCCACCAGATACAGTGTCTTGCTTCCTTAGACTGGGCTAAAAAATACACACAGTCCTCAAAAAAAACACCTTTTTCTTTTTTCTTTTAGGAGTTGTAGTTGCTACAGTATGAATGGGTCCACTCCAAAATTCATGTGTTATGAACTTAATCCCCAATGCAACAGTGTTTGGAGGTGGGGCCTTTTGGGAGGTATCTAGGTCATGAGGGTTTAATGCCATTATAAAAAGGGCTTGTGGGAGTGAATTCTTTCTCTTCTGTCATGCGAAGACGTAGGAAGAAAGCCCCCACCAGTTGCCAACACCTTGATCTTGGACTTCCCTGTTCCCAGAGCAGTGAAAGAACAAATTTATGTTCTTTATAAATTACCCAGTATCAGGTGTTCTGTTATGGCAGCACAAAATGGACAAAGCAGCTTAGCCCCAAATAGATGAAATGGACGTTTGTCAAAATATAAAAATAGAATTATTAAATTTTCTAAATTTGAAGGACTCCCTTTAGCATTTCTTGTAGGGCAGGTCCACCAGCAGTGAGCTTCCTCAGTTTTGGTTTATCTGGGAATGTCTTAAGTTCACTTTTATTTTTGAAGGATAGTTATGCCAGATAAACAATTCTTGGTTGACATTTTTTTACTATCAGCATTTTCAATATGTCATCCCACTGCCTTCTGGACTCCAAGCTTTCTGATTAGAAATCAGCTGTTACTCTTACTAAGGATCCCTTATGTGTGAAAAATTGCTTTTCTCTTGCTGCTTTGAAGATTCTCTCTGTCTTTGGCTTTTGATAGTTGCATCCATGTGCCTACTTAGATTTAGATTTGTCTCCAATAAGGTGACCCTATCAGGGGCTGCAACTAAGAGATTTGACTTTTATTACCTTGTTTATCATTCATTCTGTGGCAAATAACAACTCCTTTGACAACTATATATGTTTCTTCCTTTATATACTTTTCTCAGAATGGGGCTTAATATTAATAATTAATCTTTACTAATTTTCCTCAAGATTTATAGAATTTGTAAAGTATGCCAAAATCAGTGTTGACCAAAAAAGCACTATCATTCCTTTTTATTTCAGTTTTCCAGTGGTTCTCCATGAGAATTAATGAGTTAAATTTTGCAAACCCTCTAAAGTATTAGGATATTATAATACATATTACTGAGAAAAGCAAGAGCCGTATGCTAAAAATTAATTGGAGGAAACCACTTGCAGATTGTAATAATGAAACATCCCAAGTTCCAAGGGCACTAGGGACTGCAAGTAAACAAGCCCTCATTAATTTGGCTAATTAGTCACTCGCTGTATTTGCTGGTTTATAAGCAGCACCCTTTTAAGCAGGAAATTGAGCTGTAAAGTGCGAAAAGCAGTATGTGTGGTAAAGATGGTATCAGTACCCTACACCTTGGATTTCAACATGTATCTCACACATTGAAAAATACATTTAGAATATTTGGACATTTCAGACTTATCCGTGTACTCTAGATGGACAGAGGGAAGCCTGGGGAAAACAGGTTCTGTTCTGTTAAGTGACAGAAAAGAGGAAAGGTTAGGGAGAAACTGATGAAAATCATTGTTAATTTTTTTCCCAAAGGAAGGCCAACGGTCTCTTCCAGACAGGACCTCACATACACAGGCAACACCTTGTGATTGATCATTGTGGGGCCGAGAGAAAGGGAAAAGACAAAGTTGATCCCTGTGACTAGCAAAGACACGGCTCCATAGATTCCAACTCCTGGGAACTTTGTCTCAGAATGAGAGTGGAGGAAGTTAGGTATCTCAAGCACACTATGGCAAAGCCTACTAAACTATTCTGCCACCAAACACGGCCTCAGTCTAGTGAGCTGAATGCTTATGTCCACCAAATACAGTCTCTTGCTTCCTTAGACTGGGCTAAGAAAATACACACAGTCCTGAACTTCTGTAAGTTGAACTTAGGATAGTTTGACTTGCGATTTTTGATTTTACTAAGGGCTTATTGGGGGTATTAAAAGCACTTTCGACTTAGGGCATTTCGACTTATGATAAATTTATTGGGACATAACCCCACCGTAAGTCGAGGTGCGTCTGTAAAGTCTTACTTTCCATTTCTTTTTTATATCAATTTACAATAGCGCCATCAATTCTATGGCTTCCTGATTGGCAACTGAAGACTCCCTGGTTTGGACAGCATCACATTTACAAGCCAGCCCCCAGATTGGGTGCTAATACCATCCATCATGTGTTTGATTTTATTAGTTTCAATCACTGAAAAATTTTCTTGACCTTGTTCTCAAGGTGATCCATTAATTTAAATTCAATGAAAAAAAATTATTGAGCACAGGTTATATACCAAAAAAGTACAAAGATAAATAAGATTTTTTATCTTTGTAGCCTATCTTAAGCCTATCTTAAATGGCTTAAAATTTGTCTCTGCAATGACTAAGACATTTTCGTCATCTGTAAGACAAAGAGCATGTTACTGGTAGTAGAATACAGTGGCTAACTTCCTATTATCTAGGAAACTGAACTAGATTTTGAATTCTAGACTCACTTAGAAATTCATGATTCCATGCATTAATTCAAATGAATTCTCATACAGCACTCACACCTTCCACCACTGTGTTTGTCCCAGAGCAGCTCTCTACCTGCTTTCCAAACACAGTTCAGGTGGACCAGAGCTGCAGGGAAACTGTAGGCATAAACAGGGCTTATTTGGTTGGTGCAAAGAGCAAATGTAAATATCCTTATTAGTAGGCAAAGAGCTAGGATATTTTTTTGAGTGTTGCTAATGAGTGGAAAAAGCAAGCTGCTTTTATCATGCAGTGGTGCAAATTAGATATTTATGGGTTTCCTGTGGTGTTCAAGGTGTTGCTCCTTTCCAGTATTTTAGGAAGGAAAGCTTTGTGTTCTAAGAATAGCTTCATTGATGATTCTCTCTTTGGCACAGAAATATTCTAATCTGGACATAGTAAATTTTATCTGAAAAGCCTGAAACTCTCAGGTAATGTGAAATGTACTCTTAGGCTTTGGGACTTTTTTTAGCATTTTTCTAGCAGCTTTATTCAGTCATAATTCACATATACAATTTATTCATTTCAAGTGTACAATTCAATGGTTTTTAGTATATTCATAGATTTGTGCAACCATCTCTACAATTTTAGAACATTTTCATCACCTCAGAAAGAAACCCTGTGTATATTAACTATCACCCTTTGTCTTCCCATCTCCCAACCCTTAAGCAACTACTAATCTACTTTCTGCTCTGGAAATTTAATATGAATGGGAGTGTTACCGAAAGCTCAGCACTTGTCCTTGAGGCTGTGTCAGAAGAACAAGAACAAATGGTTCAAGAAGAAGGAAAAAGAAGTTTATTATTTTTCTGGCAAAGGAGGAAAATGGCAGACTGTTATCTCAAAATCCAAATTCCTGTACATAAGCAGAAATACAGAGCATTTAAAGGGAGGTCCCTCAGTTTTAGACTACTGTTATTAATGATTCTAATCATCCCATCTCTGCTCTTGTAGCATGTATCAGTACATCATTTCTTTTTAAGGCCAATTTCACTGTATGGATATACCAAATTTTGTTTATTCATTTGTCAGTTGATGGACATTTGGGTTGTTTCCACCTTTTGGCTATTATGAATAATGCTGTTACAAATATTTGTATACAAGTTTGTGTGTGGGCACAAGCTTTTATTTCTTTTGCGTATATATCTAGGAATAGAATTGCTGACTGATTTGGTAACTTTATATTTAATTATTTAAGAAACCCTCAGACTTTCTTCCAAAGCAGCTTCACTATTAACATTCCTATTTATAGTCCCAGAATTGTATGAGGATTCTGATTTCTTCACATCCCCAACACTTATTATTGTCTGATGTTTTGATTCTAGACATCCCATGAAGGGTATCTCTTGATTTTGATTTGCATTTCTCTTATGACTCATGATGAAAAGAATCTGCTCATTTTTCTTATTGGTGATTTGTATCTCTTCCTTGGAGAAATGTTATTCAAATCCTTTGTCCACTTTTTAACTTGGTTATTTATCTTTTTACTATTGAATTATAATAGTTTACTATTGAATTATAATATATTCTGGATACAAGCCCCTTATCAGGTATGTGATTTGCCAATATTTTCTCCAATTATCTGGGTTGCCTTTTCACTTTCTTGATTGTGTCCTTTGGAGCACGAACATTTTAAATTTTAATGAAGTTTTCGGGAGCCTTCATAGCATGATATTTTCGACACCCCAGCAGCGTGGGTCAGCTTTTGACATTGACTGACTCCTTCCCCCTGCATGGCATGACCACCTCAGAACCCTTCCACTCATTTCCACACCCTTTCCCTTGCATTCCGCCTCAAGCCACAATGTCCAACTTTCCATTTTTCAGGCATATCAAGCTTTTTTCTACATTTGAAACTTGAAATTCTCAAGGTTTGATCCAAATGTCACTTCCTCAAAGAGACCTCCATGCCACCCACCCAAATCATCCCCATCTCATCATTATCCCATTTCTTGTTTAATTTTCTTTAATAACACATATTTTGGTTGTTTGTTTACTTGTATAAATGTTAAAACATTACACCTGTATTAGAGGATGAATTTTCTTTATTGTTATATCCTAAGTACCTAGAATAGTGCCTGCCATACAGTAGGTTCTCAATAAATATTTGTTGAGTGAATGAATGAATCATCTAGCCCAGACATTATGCTAAGGACTAGGAGCAAAGAAGTAAATCAAACTTCTCCCCAAGCAGAGTAGAGTTGTTTTAGAAATATATATTGTGGTTAGTGTTCTTGGGGAAAGTATATGGTTGTTAGCAGAAAACTAATTTGGCAGAATGAATTAATTTTTTAACTGTTTATTTTTAAATAAATTGCTTTAAAGACACCATTAAGACAGAGTAGAACAAATTTGCTGTGCAAATACTCAGACTCCTTTAATTGACTTTATTATGCTCACACACACCTTTCATTGCATTTCATGCCTGCTAACTTACCTTGCAAGGATTTTTCAGTTACTCACTATTAGTAGAGAGAAATGAAGGGAGCATACTATATTCTCTTCCTGCATCTTTCATTATCTAATCATCATCATCATCATAACAACAGTGATTTTTTTTTTTTAAGTTTGCTGTTCTGGCCTAGGGGGGAAGGAAGAGAAAAGTTAGCACCATCTTCTGATCTAGTTGAAAACCCTAGGATAGCCACCAGGAAACTGGGTTCCAGTCACAGTGTACCTAGAGTTACCTGTGTAACCTTAAGTCTGTGTACTTTTTGAAAGGTCCAATTTTCTACCCAGTGAATTTTGGTTGTTAAGATGTTTCTTATCTAATTTATAAAATTTCTATGAGAATAAAATAGGGTAGATGTGAAAATACTTCCAGTTCCTCCAGGGCAGAGAGGATAGCATAATCAACTAATCGTTTCCAGGGACACCCACATTTAATCAGGTGCCAGAATAGTTCCGAAAAGAATCCATGTTCTTATGCACCTCCACACTCTTTCCTCAAGGTTTCCTCTGCCTAGAATGACTCTTTCCATACCTCAATGCTTGTATAAACATCCTTTCTCTCTGAAAAATGCTGGTTTTGAATACTTTGGGCTCCAGAATCCAGAATCAATGTTGACAGTCATGCAGGGACCAACAGCATCAAGATTAATTGAGAATGACCGTACACTCTATAATAAGAACCACACACAAGGATCTACAAAACAACTAGAGAACAATTAACAAAATGGCAGTAGTAAGTCCTTACTTACCAATAATTACCTTGAATGTAAAGGATTCGATTTTCCAATCAAAACACATAGAGAGGCTAAATGCGTTAAAAAGAACAAAACCCAATTAACTGCTGCCTACAAGAGACTAACTTCACCTGCAAGGACATACATAGATTAGAAGTGAAGAGATAGAAAAAAGATATTACATGCAAATGGAAACCAAAAGAGAGCAAGAGTAGCTGTATTTATATCAGATAAAATAGACTTTAAGTCAAAACTGTAAAAAGGAACAAAGAAAGTCATTCTCGTAGAAGCACAGGGTGAAATTGTGGTTAGAAGAGGCTTTTTATTATGGGGTGGTGATAGGTGGGAGTGGGATTGGGGATATATTGGTCAAACGATACATAATTACAGTTAGATAGGCAAAATAATCTCAAGAGATCTATTGTATTCTATAGTCACTTGCTTGGTGAGTAAATGACAATATACTGTATTCTTGAAAAATTCTAAGAGTGCATATTAAGTGTTCTCACCACAGAAATGATAACTCTGTGAGGTAATGCATTTGTTTATTAGTTGGATTTAGCCATTTCACAACGTATATATACAACCTTGGGTTGCATAACAGTCAACAATGAACCACATAAATGATGGTGGTCCTGTAAGATTGTAATACCATGTTCTTACTGTACCTTTTCTATGTTTAGTTATACAAATGCTATTACGTTACAATTGCCTACAGTACAGTAACATTCTGTACAAGTTCATAGCCTAGAAGCAATAGGCTATATCATATAGCCTAGATGTGTAATAGGTTATACCATCTAGGTTTGAGTAAGTACAATCTGTGATAGTTGCACAATGACAAAATCACCTAATGAAGCATTTTGCAGAATGCATATCCATGACACATGACTGTACTTCAAAATATGATGTTGCACACAGTAATTGCATACAATTTTAAGTGTCAACTTAAAAAAAAATTTTTTTTTAAAAAAGGAATCTCAAACACATACACTATAACAAACTACAAAGGACATACGATATGTTTCCAAGTTTCCAGATCCTAAGAAACTGGCAATAACTGTTAATCAGTGTGGCCAAGAGGTATCTGCTATCAGCTGGTCTGGAGTATTCTTCTTGCAGTCTCTGTGATGCTTCTGCCTGCCCATGCTGCTTATCTTGTCTGCCATCTACATTAATATGTTCACTCCTTGCTTCAGAGTTCGTTTCAGAAGTTGTTAGTCTTTACATATATATGTTTGCAAACCACATACAGTTGTGCAGGTTGTGCACTCAGCAGGAGGAGGGGAAGGAAGGGTTGAAATCCAGCCTGCCCTTTGCTAGTCATGTTAGGAGAGAGGTGTCTTTTTGTAATCTATTCCCCCAGAGGCAGTGACGTTTTGCAATTCATAGCATATGAGCTTGCTGTGGCCCTTTTTTCAAAATACCAACTGAAGAATTCAGTCTTTATCGGTTTATTTCTACAGCAGACTGCACCCCTCCAAAACTCTGGATATAAGGACCAGCTCCAGAATGCTGGGTTTGCTTTTCTCTGTTCTCAGTGTTTCTGGTCCAGGGTCTATGGTCTCTGGTGTGATGTGTACTCTCTCCTCTTAGTCAGTGTTCAGCATCCTGAAAAGGAAGCATTTTGAAAGCTTTTGGTGAAAAGCTCACTTCTCAATAGGAATCTGAATTGAGAACCAGTCTCTCTCCAGGATAATACTTTCTCTGTTTCACAAGTCATTCACCCCACCACTAGCAAGCAATGTAGTGCTCAGTATTCTGCAGGCTACACATGCATTGCAGCTAAAATTGGGCATCTAATGAGGAAGGCCACTTGATTTATGAATTTTATCACTGTTTCCTTTTGTCAGAAATACATCTCACAATGTTGGGTGAAGAGTAAAATATCTATATAATATCTGACTGAATACCAAAGGAGAATAAAGCGACTTGCAATATTTTTCAGTATTTCCATGTGAAATTTTAAGCTAAAAAGAGTTCCACACAATTTAAGCACATAAAATATTCTATAAGGAAGTTTTTACAGAAGCCAAAAACTCCATTATTAAAATTAAGTATGTTGTTATTAAAAGAAGTGGGCTTCTTTTAAATGCACTGAAATGTAAAAATATTACTTCAAACTTAAGTCCAAGACACCATGAAAGGAATAAATAACAAAAGGATTAATAATGAGAAATGACAGCACTGTTTTATACCCATCATTCTTTGTGTTTTTTCCCTTCTTCTTGAAAGCAAAGATACTATAACAAATAAAAGTTTAATAAGTAAAAAATACATGTTAAATGAAAAACCATGATTAACTTATTAAGAACCATTAAGTATATAATTACAAGGATTCTATTACATTAAGATACCAATTTCTTTAAAGCCAGAAATAATACCTACTGAAACTTTAATTATTTAAATGAGAAGAGAAAGAGGCATGTTATCTTCCCTGACAAAGATTAAAATCAATTTAATTGCTTCTCTGCTGCCTTGACATGATTCTTGCTGTGAGTCAAGCAACCAAAAAGGGAAATTAATACCGCAGCTGTTAATCAAGTGATATTCGTGCACTCTGTTTGATTACATCGGGGAGAAAACCATTGCTACTTGGATGCCGTGTGTGTCTATACCCCTTTTGTTGTTGTAGTTGGGTTAACCGTGAGAGATGCTGAAGCTGGACTCAGTTTTTAGAGCCTGTGATAGCGCTGAGTGAGGCACGGCCCCAGGAAATTGTAGGTTGCTGTGCTTGAGCCTGGGTAAATGTAGTTCTATCAAGACAGAGGTTTGCTCCGAATTAAATTCACCCTTTGGTGCCTGATTCTACTGTCCATAATGTGAAGTACAAAGAAACACAAGGACATTGGTGGGGCTAGAGAACAAGGGAGAATGTGAGAGTGTGGCTAAGATTGATGCTTTTTTGCCTGAACATAACAATATATTTTTCAAGGGAGACAGGAGCAGTTTCTAGAGGTCAAATACCAACTCTCACAGAATTAGAACGTGCATTTGCAAGGCCAGGTACAGTAACAGGCAATGCACACCTTGGACACTTCCCCCCCGGCCCCCATATCTGCTGATTTAAAAACAAGGTTTTTGTTAAACATGCGCTAAAGGAACATCCAGTGGCATCCACACCTGGCAAACTAATGTATCTGATTGTAAGAAAATGGTATTGTGAAATATTTATGAGTCTGGAAATACAAACTAGTACCCTGACTCATCATCTTTCATCAGCCCTTGTTAACTTTACAGGTGATGAGAGACACTGGAAAAACTGGGGTTGTCAAAACTAATAGATCTGAGGCACTTTGCACCCATGGAATTCAGTTTCATCAAGGGCCCTTTTTTCAGGAATTTTTAACTCCCCCTTTCCTGTACACCTTCTCTTGTCAGAGACAGAAATGGGTAAGAACAATTCCCGCATATATACTCAGGAAGAGAAAATTCTTCTGAGAACTTTATTCTTTTTCCTAGATAGGAGAAAACCTTGAAGTAGGGATTGAGAAATTTGGAAAAGTTTGGTATTGGGGCTTTTTAACTTCCCTAGCAGTACTGTGAAAAGATCCTAAGGAAAAATGCCCATCCAGACCAGTTGGAGGAAAAGCTTACATACAGCAGGATATGCAGAAAGGCAAAAAAGACAAAACACTCTGCCTTCCAAAGATAACCCAACATTTTTTTACATTTCAAAAAAAACAATCACTGGCTCAGGTCAGCCCATAGGATAGGTTAAGATGCCCATCAGCTTTTATTTTCTCTGAGCCCAGTTCACCTATCCCCAGGACCTGTAGATGACTTTGCCTGGCTCTTTTTCATCAAACACAACTCATCCTACTATATTGGATCACCTTGCTGTTAGCCTGGCACTGTCCCTCCCCATTTCAATTTGACCAAATTGAAACAGATGCCCAGAGGCCGTGGAGATCAAGACTAGTATAACAAAATTTGGAGCCAGTTTCCAAGCTTAAATCAATATTTAACGGTAAGCCTGCTTTTATTTATTTATTTTTTGGCAGGCTTTTACTGGCAAATATCACTTTAAACTGAAAGCCAGAAGCCATAATTATAAAGGATGCCATTCAGGATATATTTTGAAAAATAATAACTCATTTGACAAGACAACCTGGTAGTTTGAGGGATTATACTCCTGCAGAATAAGGCAAGCAGGAGGGTGTTACCATTTTCAATATCCTTCAAGGATATATTTAATTACCTCATTTGCAAGCATGCAGAGACACTTCAAATAGGGTAGAAGGGGAGTGAGACGAGGTTTGAGATCCATTCACTGTCTCAGCCACACCAAGCAGAAGCACCATGCCCACCTGCAATATGAGAGGCATGGGTCAGGCTGGTGCAGGACCCTGAGTGGAGGGAGTAGAAGGAAAGTGCCAGCTCTGCACCACAGCTCCATGCAGTGGCAAATGTTTGCCTAGGTGGCAAAGATCACCCAGAGAACTTATGCCAATGGCGCTCTGGCTAGAATGAGGACCAGCACGGATAATGTTCCTTGGTGACCTCCATTTCACCTCACCACTCTCCAACACGTGGTAAAGCATCTCTTGATGAGTCAAACAGGTCAACTGGAGAAAAAGAGACATGAGATCAGAAATATAAGTCCCGTTGGGGTTGCCATGCTCAGCAAGACCAGAATAGAGGTTTTATTTCTTCAGTATAATTTTTGGAATGAGTTGCAGGGGCCAGAATTCTCTTTTTGCCTTACCTACTTTGAACAGTCGCAGCAAAATAAAAACAGGTGATCCACATAAGTTTTATTAAAGATAAAAAAAACAAACACATACAAGAGGTTTACAAGATGAATCCACACCCAACTTAGCGAACACCACTCCAGAGCTAATAATTGTTCATTAATCTCAAGGAATCTATTTCAAAATACACAGTCAAAAATTAGCAAGCAGTAGCATATGTTCCACAACTAGGCTCTATGATCCCATCTCATAATGTTACCATTTACCTTCAAGACTGTTCTGCAGTTTTCTAAAGAAGAAAGTTGTCAAACACTTGAATACATAGAATTTAGAGTGGGGATTTGGGGGAGAGACTATAATACAGCTCACCAAGAAACAGAAGGAACTCAAAACAATTATGTGAAGGAGAGAAGAAACCAGTCCAGTTCCCACATGGGCACCAAGCCTGTTTCTCCCCTGTCTGCCAAAACACGTAATCGACAGTGGTGGCCTTCCTGTATGTTGCCCCTTTCTACATGTCATTATGCTGTTTTACAAATGCAGACTAGCCTTTTAGGCACCATTCTCTTTCCTTTATAAAGTAAGAGTCCCTAAAGATCTCTCATCTTAAGCCCTCACCACCCCTACCACCCCCAGACCTCTCCCCAGGCCTTCCCAGAGACACAACACTTGCCTTTTGCTTGTCTTCCAGCTTCTGGACAAAATAAAATGACTGCCATGGGATGTCTTCCAGATCGTCCTGTAGGATCTCACACCCACCTCTGAACAAAGCAAGGTGGGGAAGCGCCTCTGTCTACACTGACACGAATACAATTGTAGAGCTTTAATTTCATTTCATGGACTTCCCTTTGCAGCTTGCCTGTCTCTCCCATGTCTGCCACCCGCAGCAGGAGATTAAAAGAACAGAGGAGGTAGGAGCTCTCGTGACAACCACGGAGATTTTGGCAGAACCTTTATGGGAACCATATGGCAGCAACTTTGCAGTACATGAAACATTTCTAAGGGAGAAGACACTATCACTCCCAAAGAATGTTTCTCGTCTGTCTCAAGTGGATTGAGCACCCTTGCCAAAGGTTGTGAATAATATTTTCTGGAGAGACTGCATGATGCAGAGTATATCTGACCTCAATGTATCTAATAGTAGCAGGTCAACATCATACCCCACAACATATTTTACTAATTCAAAAAAGTGAAAAGTTCGTATGTGGTATTTCGGATATTCCCTAGCTATTAATAACTTCCCAATAGCATATTTTACCCATCTTTGTAATGAAGGGACTGGACAAGATAAATGGTTTCCAATTTTTTATCTTTGTAGCAGACTCCTTTTCTGAATGAAGACCGTATCTGCAGTCCAGCGAACAGAAAAAGGCAATGACAGAGCAGATACGGGTGAAGTGACAGTGGAAGGCTGGGTCCTCTTTCTCAGCTTCCTCCTCATTTTTTTCTTATTTTCCTTTCCTTTTTTTTTTTTTGTTTCTTTTTTGTTTGTTTGTTTGTTTCTTTTTTTTTGTTTCTTTTTTTTTTATGTTCCTCCCCAGACTATTACTCTTTATTCATTTTAAATAAGTAGAACAAGAAGAGACATCTGTCCCCCGGCCCCAGTTCTGTCAGAGTCAAATGTGCCTTGCCTCTTGTTCAGAAAGACAAGCTGGTGTGTTCACATTGCCTTTGGAGGGCCCACGGCTTTTCAGCCAGCCCTGCAGTCCACAGAGACTCCTCATGTCTCCATCCCCAGTGGGCAGCGCTCAGCCCATAGCCAGGAGAAGGTCTCAGAGCAGAAGCAGTTCCAGGCGAAGGATGAGATGCAGCCAAGCAGGAGGCATGTGAGAGGGATTGCAGGAGTGTCTGTCGGGAGGGACAGAATCCTGATGACAATCTTTTTTCTTCTTTAAGCCCTAGAGCTCTATAAACAAACCTGCCTTCCCTGCGCAGTGGAAATCACAAATAGCAGTCCCAGGGAAATCATGGTCTCACACTGCACACACCCGTACACTAGGATTTGGAAACAGAAATGACAAAAGAAACAGCTGTATAGTAGTTAAATTGTGGCTGGTTACCACAGAAAATCTCTGCCTTGAATCCTAACCTTTTAGCAACTACAAAGGAACTAGATGTTGAGATTTGGGGGAAAAAAAACAAAAACCAGCTTGGGCTGGAAAAGTGGACAATTCAGTTCAGGAACACTAAACCAGCCTGATGGAAGAAGGTATCTAGAATATGACTCAGACAATGCCACTGCCAAGCTGTTCCTGATTTAGGACTCCGAGAACATCCTGACAAAAATAGATAGGGACCCTCACACCACACTCATGCCTTTAGATAGTATGAAGTGTTTAATATATTTAAACTTTAGTTCACGTTGGAGGTAATGTATGTAGCTTAGTTCCTAAGTCATCATCTTGATTTCTTATCCCCTGAATTTCTAAGGAGCATATAAAGTCCTAAGCAAAAGAACTCTTCAGGCACTCTAATGGAAATGTTCCCAAGCCAGGAGGACCCAGCTTTTGGTCGGCAGCAGGCTGGATAGCAGGGTCCTAACGCAAAAGGACATGAAAGCACCCTCCAAATGTGGTCACTAAAGGCACATGTGTGCTTATTAACATTATTGAGAACACATTCTATTAATAGAACAAGAGGTAAATACTAATATTATTCACTCTGGGCATAAGTCAGGATGCTTTTAAAAAAAAAAAAGCCTTCCTAATATACTGGAAAGAGATGCAGAGGAATCTCATTTGTCAGGAAACATAACAAAGGATCTGTTCCGGTCTTCTATCACCATTGTTGGATTTTTAGAATAGTATTAGGTTCCCTTTCAAAGTGTACCGTTTTATGGAGAGATCATAGCATAGTTTTAGAAGCCATCGCTTCTTCCTTGATGAATGGAATTGGGTATTTCACTCAACCTTTCAGAGCTTCTCATCTGAAAATATGATGATGATGATGATGATGATGATGACGATGATGACAACGACAACCACAATGGCACCTACATCCTTTCTAAACCCAGTTCACAGAAGCAGATGGAGCTAATGCTTGAGAAATAGCCAAGGAGCCTAGTTAGCATCTGGGTTCTGAGTCTGCTGGGCCAGGGTCAGACTGAGACTTACTGTTGACCTAGCAGGCTAACAATCTGATGGGCCTTACGCAGGTGCTGTTTTTTGTTTTGTTTTGTTTTGTTTTGTTTAAATATCTGTTCAACATTATCTACAGGAGATGTTGAGGACCACAGTGAGAAAGAGCACCCTGGGCTATAGGCCACCAGATTCTACCTTTCCTCTCTCTTCTCAGCAGTTTTGCTTTTGCCAGCTATTGCTTATTCAAGAATTTATCTTGGATGTCTTGTCACTGTCCCCTCCAAAGCAGCTTATTTGTGTTTTTCTTACACTATATACACTACTCTTCCCGAGAATAGTTATAGAAATACCATTTTTCCATCTTTTTGTATTCCTGGGGATAGTTTAGACCCCAAGGGTATCCTAATGCCTTGAATTATTGGTACTCCAGGAAATGGCCCTGCTGATGTCCCAATTTAAGCAGAGTCTGGGTAGGGTTTCCTCCCTGGAAAATTCCTACCTGAGCTGAGCTTCTAATTTATTAACACTTTGGTTCTGGATGAGTCGTCCTACCAGATCAGCCAAATAGCATCAGGTTGAAAAGCAGTGGCCAAAACCTTTGGCGGTGTGGGTCCAGCCAGGACAAACAATAGCAGTTAACAAATTAAAAAGACAAAAGTAGGGTTCAAAGTGAAAAACTGTACCCTTTAGTGTTGGGACTGGACGGCTGGAACCAAGCAGAAGCAGATCAGAACAAAGGATGTGTGTCATGGCACCTGGGTCTTGGGCAATTGCAATAGATGAGTCAGCAGTGTCCTGGGCTTCTCTACACTTACCAGTGACTCTAAGGTGAATCACTGGGTCCGGGTGACTTAAAGGTTGAAGAGACACATCCCAGGCTTGTTGTGAGAACTAAGTAAGATAATGCATGTAGGGAAAGGCTCTTGTGATTCCTAAGCCACTGAGCAAATGATTACTAACTCAACTGTCCTAATTACTGGTGTCTCTCTGCTACAATTTGCTCAACACTCTTAGCTCTCTCAGAGAATATAACCAACTCTAGAGAGAGTTTAACAAGGATCATGGGATTGGGATTCAGACAGAGTTGGATTCAAATCCCAACCTCATCACTCATGAAAATGGGGGTAATAATAATAGCTTAAAGGAATGTTGCGAGATTGAAGCCAGCATTCATAAAGGGCCTGGCCCATAGTCGTTAGTCACTAAATGGCATTTTTTATTGTTATTAATATTGTTTTATTATTGAACTATTAGTTTGAGGTCTTTGGAGGAGACTACTTACTTCCTAGGGATTACTTTTGCCTTAGGGAAAAGGGTAATTCTTAAGGGCATTTCGGCAAGAAGAGGAGGCTCTCAATTTAAATTCATTAACTTATGTACTTTTAAAGTTTTCAAAATTTTGTGATAATAGCAAGAAAATGCCAGGGTTACCACCATAAACTAGCTTCAACTTACTTTTGCAGTGTCCTCAGGAGGGGGAAAGGTATGAGAAAAAGGAGGGCTAAAAGGCTAAAATGTTCACAGAATTCAATGAACTTTTTTGTTTGTTTTTGTGTTTTTTTAGTAGATGAAAGACTTCTCTATTGATTTGAGATTTTTGGATTTTAAAGTTCTAAATTGAGTATCAGTGTCTTCAAAGATTAGAAAAGAACATTTGAACTTCCCTGATTGTGTGAAAAATTGTGGGAGGATTTCATATTTCTGTGGACTAAGGGGGGAAAAAAGATCTCAGCAAAGACTCACTCCTGAGAGACTGACTGAAAACGCTGGAAAGTGGTTGAAGTCAACAGCGCCCATGCAGTCCAGACACACAGAAGACTTCCCAGAGAACACTAGGAGAGCAGGTTTTGAGTCACTTTTCTCTTGAATGTAACCACAGAGGCCAAAGTATACATCAGCCAACGTCTCAGAAAATTCACATACAGGCCAGCAATTTAACGGATCTTGGCCGACACAGATGCAGCTGGATTGGTTCAGAGACCACAGCACAGGTGTTTGTCAGGCAAGGTTTCCTGCTGTGCCCGCCCATCCCAATCTTTCTGTGCCCTCTGCCCTGGGCCCCTGGCAGCTGCCTTCCTACCCTGTCACTATTCAGCGATTCGACAGGTCTCCAGTAAGGATCTATGTGAGCCCCACAGATACGTCCCTACTCTCATACTCCTCTCTCAGAAAGAACAAATATTTGGAAAAATTATGTATAACGTCCCTGCCCCAAGCAGCCTTGAATGCTTCATCTACATTAACTTGAAAAATGTGCCTCTCAGAGGTTTTACTTCTCCCAGAAAAGAGAGCACATTTTGCTAAAGAAGGTAACTGCAGTCTCCTAAGAACACCTCATCATGTTCCACAGCACATGGGAAACCGAGGTTACTATTCAGTCCTCTGCTTGCAGCGGCGAAACAGATGCCTCCCCTGCCCTTATGATAAAAACCTAGAGCACTGTATCCCAGGAACAGATTAAAGTGGTAGCTGGAAGCATACCCAAGCCGAGGATTTACAGATGTTGCATAAAACCTGCAGACAGCCCACCAAAATCCCTGAACAGAGCTGTGAGGCACACGTCCAGCACCGTCAGAAATGGGTCCACAGTGAGGGAAAGAAACAAGAATCATAGCTGCTCCAGATGCATGTTAGTTACAAAAGATGCTGAGGAGCTCACGCGCATCTTTCAAGAATAGTAACTTTTCAATCCATCGCAGGCTGTTTTTGAACTTCAGAATTCTCACTTCGCCATTAAAAATGTTGAGTTTAGTCAGAGCGTATAACAGATATCTTGCTGCCAAGGAACAGTAAGATGCACAAGCTGAGACAAGCTTGGTGTGAGGCAAAGGACACAAATCCCCCAAAAAGCCACCGAGTAGCCAACCGGAGGGCTCGGCACCAAGCAGGCATTCGCGTCTTATTATCCTTCTCTTGATTGTCCCATTTGGACATATTTGTAAAAAGCATTACTCATCCCGCCCTTTATTCCCCAAATACAGCAGATGGTTTCAGCACAGTGTTTCAAATCAGATGTTAGGCAGAGAGACCAAGCCGGAGCCCAGAGCATCTGGATTTTCAAGAAGCAGAACGCAGAGCATGCGAGGAGGCTTGGCGAGAACAGGGGAGAGATTGTTCAGGGTATTCACCAGGCCATTTTTAGCCAGAGGGAAAATAACCCCCCAAATTGTGCGATTATTCTTTCTTTAACTCCAGTGGGAAGAAGAGATGCAGGCTCACAGAGCAGAGTAAACGTATTCGCTTATTTTGGGAGCCAGAAAGTTGAGGTAAATGCCTTTTTTAAATACACACACGCACAAACAAAATGCTATCACAATTTTTTAATCTAAATTTTAAAAAGTAAGATGCTAAAAAGAGATCGAAAATGAGGATAAAAATAGGAAAAAAAAGGTAATTCAGCTCAATATAACATTCATGTGTTTCAAAAGCCTAAGTGAGTAGCATTCGTAAAACACAAAAGGACATGGTTCTTTGTTTCTAAAAATTATAGTTTGTCTTTTTTAAAGATTGTCAGGTACAGAGTTTGTTAAATTGTGAGGCAAATATAGAAGGTGTAGAAATTACCTGTTTGTGTCAATAACTAAAAAGGATTGAGGATCCCAAGCGATTTCGTAATGTCCATTTGGATATCTGTCAGCTTCGCCATGTTGCCGGCTTGTTAGTAACAACAACACACCGTGAGATCTTAGGCGAGTATCTAATCTTTTTCCATGGCTCCAGTTTTCTCATTTGTAAAATGAAAGAGTTGGACCATATTAGCTCTGAGGCCCTTTCTTGCTCTAACAGTCTATAGATACATGAAATCCTGCCGAATTAAGTAATACGTGTACTTAAAGCAATGTCTTGCACATAAGTGCTGAATAAATGATGGCTATTACTACTAGTAATATAAACCTCTCAAATCTGGTGCTATTGTTGTGACAATTATTCTTTGAACAGTGGCTGCTTTACTATAGAGAGAAAAGCAGTACTGCACAGCTCAGACCTAGAACTTGACCTAGATTGAGTCCACAGAGAAACAGGGAAAAGCTAGTGCTCACATCCTTACCTTACTTTAGGAAGTGGAGCAAGTAACCCATTATCATATTGTCTTCTGGCAACATCTTCTGATTCCACCAATAGTTTCTCTTGGGGATTGTTTGGAATAGGAATATGGATACACAAACCCTTACTTTTTCCCATTCCTAAAATCTTTTTCTAATCTACCTAAAGATCTACTCTTCTTGGCCCTTAAAGTTATTTAAAAATAATACATATTTGTGGGCTCCATATATTCAAAGACAACGGCTACTTGAAAAGGTCTAAAAATAAATCAATGGAAATTATAACATAAAGCTTAAACATATAAGGTTCTACTCTCTGCCTCTCCTACTGTATTTCCTTTAGTGAATGATACCCATTTCATTGAATGTCCAAGTCAGCAAATTGAGTTATCCTAGACTTCCCTTTTCTAACTTTCTTCTTATCTTTTCTCCTTCCCTCCCTCATACCCAATGGCTATGCAGTGTCTTGTCTCTTTATACATATTTGATGAATATTAGTAGAATCAACAGCAGTAGTAGCTAACAGCTATACAGTGCTTGTTACGTGCCGGGCACTCTTCCAAACATCTTATATGAATTCACTCCTGTAATATTCCCGACAACTCCATCATCCCCATTTTATAGATTGGGACATGGAAGCACAAGAGATTAAGTGACTTGCTCAGAGGTACATGGCTACTAAATGGCAGAACTGCTTTTCAAACCCAGGAAGTTTGACTCTAGAGTCTATGAGCTCAACCATTAATACTACTCTTTACTCTTTCTATCCTGAGATATTTAGGTTTAATCCTACCATCAGAGCCAAGGTATATCTATTCCAAGTTAAATAACACAAACTGTATATTGTTCATGCTAAGCTATTGTTTTTCCTTAGTGAGTCCTATAGATACTGTTTTTTAAATGTGTCTCTCCCTCCCGATTTAACAGTGAGCCCTGGAGCTCCAGAGTGATCAGGACAGCACTCCAGAGTAGTACAAAGAAACTTGCTATTCTCTGGCTGCCTAATGGCACCCCTGTTCCCTGCCGGCACACAAGACAGCTGGATGGGGACCAGGAGAGAAGGACTGAAGGGGAAATGCAGGGCAGCACAGGAAGGGAAGAGAACACAGAGCTGACTGAGTAACTAAGGTGAAGAATCGTAAGTTTGCAAGCAGAGTGTTAGGTGATCCAAGCTGTGTTTTAAGAAGGACAGTTTGTCTACACTGCATGGGACAAATTGCACTGGGAACAGAGTGGAAGCAGGGATATCACTTTGCCAACTCTGCCCCGTGCTGCCTGGCCATTGTGAGGACCCCATAGTGAGTAGTGGGAGTGGGAACGTAGAGATGGAGCCGACAGACATTCTGGAGGCAGAATGGGCTTCTGTGCCTGGTTAGGAGGACAGGGTGAGGGAGGAAGGCACCCCGTAGACAGGGAGACAGGGGAACGGTAATATCATCAGGTTATAGTGGGGAACAAGACAGAAATGGGCTTTGCCTTACTGCAGCTTATAGTCTAGAGGAGACACATAATAAATTAAAAAGCAAGCTAATAAAATCTGTCAAGTTCTACCAAAGAAACCAATCAGAGAATGTGAGGTAGGGAGGAAGAAAGCGGGCCTACTTTGAAGTAGGAAAATAAACAGTAGGGTCTTGTGTCATAGAAGCTAAGGAAGCAACAAATTTCAATAAGAAGGGGACGGCAAACAATGTCAGACACTAAGAGGTCATGTGAATTCGCATTAGATGACTATTAATAGCTTTGGAAAACAGAATCTGTAAAGTGGTTGGGATAGAAAATTGCAGTCAGCTGGTTCAAGAGTGAATGCGACGTGAGAACACTGTGAAAATCAACCCACACCAGCCGTTTTCAAAGTGTGGAAGGTGTGAAAGTTGTAAGATTCAAAATGGAGTCACTTGTGTCAGACCCTGGCAAAACAGAGCTGGGAAAGGCCACGAAGAGAGAGTTCTCACGCACAATTTGCCTGATGACAGGAACTATTACAAGGAATTTTTCTAAACCCCAGCTTGCTACATGAGTTACCCAAGGACAGCTAGCAGCACAAAAGACAGCTAGCCACTTATACGAGGACACTTGCCTGACACACTGTCTCACAAGCCCAGTCCAAAACCACAAGGGCCTAACTGGGACCCCAAGATGACACTCGCCAATGAAGACTCACCAGCTCTTAGAAGATGCTGCCAGTGTCAGTGAACTTTCTTTCAAAACAACTTGCATAGCCTCCTCTTTCCCAAGTAAAACCCTAACCTTTTCCCTTCGTTCTCCGGACATACCAGAGGTCACGCTGGTCGGTATCTATGTCATGGATTATAATCCTACTTCCTGAATATTATTCCCAAATAAATCCTTTTTGCCTAGAGATTTGTCTCCTTCTATTTTTTCATGTTAGCAAAGGGAAGGAGAGAAGTAGGAGGTTAGTTTAAAAAGGAAGCAGGTTTGAAAGAGCGTTTCTAAGATAAGACAAAGTGTAACTTCTCTGGGGACTAAGGGAAAGAAATTGTTGTAAGAAGAGGTTAAAGATTAAGGAGAGGAGGGACACAGCTGAAGGAGAAAGTAAAAAGAAAGGGGAAGAAGAGAAGATTAGCAGCAGAGTTGTGCAAGTGAGCCTTGAAGAAAGATATGAGAAGGCTTCATCCGGAAGACAGTGTGTGTCATTTGGAGCCAGAAAGGGAAAATAATTAGATGCCCCTTTCTAAATATTGAATGAAGTCAAGAAGCAGTCCAGGCAACGTTTTTCCCTCCAGGTGGGCTGCATCTGAGAGGCAGCACCACCATTTTACAAAAAGACAGTTGTGTACTAGGAGAGGATCCTGAAATAGTCTGTTATTACAAATTCAATACACAAACAGTATTTGCAAAGTCACACCAGCATTTACCTCGAGAAATCAATAAAAAGTATTAAGTGGCTCTGATTTTCCTTTTACCACCAGAAACAGGAAAAATCTAGTAAGCTATTTGGATAGTCATCAATTACCTACAAATAATTGAATTTATTTTCAAGTACAACAAAATAGGAAAATCATTTTAATTGCCTATTTTAAATGAGTGTGGTTCCATAGTAGGCAATGCATGAGCAGGAGGGAAAGTAAAGGCAATAACATTTATTGAACACCTACTCTGTTCCAAGTATCTTAGATGAGGTATAAGATACCTTTCCTCACTTAATTCTAATACCTGATAAAGTATATATTATCTTTTTATAGATGGAACTGAGGCTCAAACATGTTAAAGAGCTGTTCTGCTGAGTGATCACCTTTTCATATAACTACCTAGAATGCTTATGTCTAGAGGCTGGCTTAGCACAAAACTCTAGAGCCCTGTGTTTGGCACCCCTGAGCCATGGAAGCCCTGGACACTGGAGTATTCCATCCCCAGAATTTACTATCTTAAGAACCTTGGCATTTCATTATTTCACTCAGAGCCATTTGCAGCAGACAGGGTCTCAGCTGCCTTTCTTGCCTCCAAAATGCTCTCTGGCAGCTTCCTGGCCCTTATCCCCGGCTCAAGGGAAAGGCCCAAGTGCTTTTACAAGACCTCTGTCCTCTCTAGTCATAGCTCAGTGGATGTCCCAGGTTGGAACATCTCATCCAAGGGCCAGCCAGATATTCTCTAATAAGAATCCACCTAAGACACAGAAAATGCACTACTTTGTGATGGACTCTAGAACTAAAATCCATGTAGGTTTGGGGTTGGAGCTGGTGCCAAATCAAAGCCATGAGTAAGCTCTAATATGAGCCATGACATCAGGAAGCATGAATAGGGAGAAGGAGCTGGCCTGCAAAGAGAAGCATGGAACAGAAGCCTGAAGAACCAAGGGCAAGAAACCACATGGCCCTTGGGACAGAGAGGTCATCTCCATTCCTGACTCCTGCCCCTTTGGGGCCCACCTGTTATTAATATAGGGCCTTCTTTGCCTATGGCATTATCTAATGTAGGTTTTCAATAAACTCTACATTTTGAG
Source organism: Avahi laniger (assembly GCA_963575035.1). Taxonomy (NCBI): domain Eukaryota; kingdom Metazoa; phylum Chordata; class Mammalia; order Primates; family Indriidae; genus Avahi; species Avahi laniger. The sequence continues at coordinate 34,632 of CAUYSK010020256.1, forward strand.
AAGATATCTACTACTCTCAATCAAAGATGTTGCCTAATCAGTCATTGAACACAAATCAATGTATTAGCAATATAATAACATTAGCCAACTTTTAATGCTATATATTTTAAGTGCTGTGCACTTATTAACTCATTTGATCCACATAAAAAAGTGTTCATTTTATTCTCATTTTACTGATAAAAAAAATAGTGATAGAGAAAAGTTAACATTTAAATTTCTTCAAAACTCTCTTAAAAATACATTCCCTAGCACAAGCAGGACCCTACTTCCACCCCAAAATAAACTCTACTTTGTCCATGTTTCAACTCAGCATTACTTCAGGTCTTAAATTCAAGAGGGTTTTCTAACCAGTTTAACTGATGGAGTGAGAGTAATTCATTTCTTTTTCAACTGCAGAAACAAGTTAAAAATAGCTTCAGAAAACAAAATTTATTCCTGAACCAAAAATTAAACTTAATAATGTGCAAGCAAATTGCATTGAGCTTTTATCACATTTTGCCCTTGCTGAACATTTTTGGCTTCAGCAGCTGCTCCATGAAATGTAACTGTCACTGCAGTGAATAAATAAGCAACTGTTCCTGTGATACAGCTGCCCCATGTAACAGCATTAGGGTAAAGCCATTAGTGGAACCACAGGCCAGAAGAGAGCTGCATTCTTGCTCAATACGGATGGAATTTCACACAGCCTGACAATCCCTGGAGATTACAGTACATGTGTAAGGGCAAATGAGCTCAGAGTGGACATCTACTATTTGGCCTACCCAGCAAGCCTTCCTTTGTCTAAGAATTTCTCCAAACCTGACTCCACTCTAGCTATGTGATTCCTGTGGGGAAGTTACCATTTTTCTATCCAACCCTGCCCCGCTGTCCACAGCTAATCAGTCCAAGGCAGACCAACCAGATCCTTTTCTCAGGGTTCTGCTTACTGGAACGAAGAAAGAGCATTAGCATCCAGGAATGAAAGATTTAAAATGTACAACTCGGAAGCTATCAGTAGGTATGTTCTCAGCCTTCAAAGAGAGAATGAAGCCAACACTCAGACAAAAGCATCTGAATCTCTGATTACAGAAGTCCCTAGGCTCAGCCATATCATTGTCCTCCCCACATTTGATTGTTCAATCCTTTCCTGGATTACCTATGCCAATAAACCCCTTTTGTCTAAATTGGCTTGATTTAGGTTTCTGTCGCTTCCACCTAGAAGTGACAGAAATCTTATAATTCATCCTCAATTTCTTGGCCATTTGTAAGAGAGCGTATGTTTTCTGTTTTGCACAGAAACTTGGGTAGCCACAGTATGTTTCTTGTCTCCCCATTGTCTTTCCTCTGACCAGCGTTCCCTTACAACCCAGATCAGCCTGTCAACTCCAGCATTTTGCAAGTGCCTTAGAATCAAAGCCACTACATTGCAGAACCTTAGGGATGCCGTTTATATATGTGAATCACATCCTTTAAGTTGCACAACACACAGTCATATTCAGCAGCCCTACTGATAACCATTAATGATTTTTTGATGCTGAAGAGAACTTGGTTGGCTTGCTCACTTAGCAATGTTAGTGTAAAGTTTATGGATGGAAAAATGGCAGGTGTGGTCCCCAAGTGAACCAGTATGATGTATAAGGAAGAAAAGTTATGTGCCATGACTCAGTGACTTTGTGTCATGGGCCAGCCATCTCAAATGTTGAATGCCAGTGGCAAAACAGTGCCAGCAAGCCCTGTGGGAGGAGGAAGTGCATTGAAGGCTGGAAAAATCCAAAGCAGGGAGTTTAATGAGCTACTCAGATTCTAATTCCCATGGTCAATAGTACAGACAGGAGTCTTAGTCTTTACTCTGTGATTCTGCTCATTAGCAGTAGAATAGACAACATTCCAGTCACATCCCAATGCCAGGGTCCTCCCAACCACACTGCAATTACTGCACCAGTGTGGTCTGTCCAAGTGGAAGGGAAATGGGGACCAGAACTTCCACCATCAAGTCTCAGATTGCACCTCAATAAAAGGACACAGTTGAAGTCCATCCTGTCGGGAGCAATGCCAGGGACCTTCCCAGGAGAAGACTGTTTCTACAGCCGTTGCCTCTGTCAGACAGGGCTTGCTCAGGAATTAGGGTAATCAAACCATCATGGGGAAGTAATGAAAACAGAGGTGTGGGTCAGGGTTCTATATCGAGATACCCTGCACAGGGAAGGACACTTTCTCCTTCTATAGGAGGACTCTTCCTAAGGGAAAGCCTTCTTTCTATCCTCAGTGTCCTACTCCAGTCTGGTGCAGTGGTTCTCACATTCAGGGAGCAAAGAACAATTTCTGAAGCCACTCAAGGTGTGGTCACTGACCAGCTGTATCACTGCCACCTGAGAGATGGTTAGAAACACAGAATCTTGCCTCATCCCAAACCTACTGAATCAGCACCTGCATTGTAACAACATGCCCGCATGATGCACATGCACGGGACAGCTTAGGAAGCACTGACTTGGTGTATCTACTCAAAATGCAGATTCCTAAGCATTGCCTCTAAAGATTCGGATTCTTTAGGTGCAAGGATGGGCTCAGGCATCTATACTTTTACTAAGCACATCTGGTGATGCTTAGTGAGGAAGTTCCTGGACCATACTTTGCAAAATGCTGTTTTATTTTATTCTAAACACAAAAATTTCCCTTAATACTAGTTAAAGCAAGTTCTTATTTTTCCAGAGTCTTTGAGGGAGTATGGGAAGGAAACACAAAAAAGGAGAGTTTCCTCCTCTCATAGGAAGCTGACGGTCAAAGCAAAACAATCATCAACTCCTAATTCCACCTCTCCATCATTGGATATGTTCTCCTTCCAAGCTAGAGCCAGCCAGAAAAAAAAGCAGGTGAGGTGGCCAACAAAGAGAGAACCAGACATGGGGGGAAATGGTACAGAGGAGGGGCAACCAGGCGGAGAACACATAAGGAGGCAGAAGGGAAATGAAGCAGATCATTGCCACAAAGCATCTCTGCGTGACTGTCACTGAGAATTCTGATTCGAGCAATACTAAGTAGCCAGGACCTATTTGAAAGAACCGTACAACTCTACTGAAAGACTTAGAAGAATATTTGAATAAATAGAAAGCATATATTACTCTTAAATAAGAAGACAGTATTATAAAGATATCAGTTTTCCCTAAGTTATTCTAAAAATATCTTTTTTCTAGTTGGCAAAATGGTACTTAAGTTCTTCTGGAAAAACAAACGTGAGAACAATCAGAGGAGAGCCAAGGGGATTATAGGTTTACCAGATATGAAAACATAGCATAAATCTGCAGTAATTAAAAAGTTTTCTATGGATGCAAAGATAATCGAACCTAATAAATGTAATATTTGTTATTTTAAAATAAATAATAAATATTATTTTAAAATAATAAATAATGTATTAAATAAATAAATATTGAGAAAATATTTAATAGTGTTGAACCAGTTGACTAGTCATTAGCAAAAATAAATTTCTGCTTATACAGCAATTCATTGCAGATGGAGCAAAAATTCAAAGAAAGCACAATGATACTAAAATAATACATAGGTGAATAGTTGTTTTTAATTATCCAAGAATGGGAAAGGCCTTTCTAAACACGAAATAAAACTTAATAGCCATAAAGAAAGAGATTGTTAAATTTGAATACATAAAACCTAAAACTTTTCTTAACAAAGTCAAAATAGAAACTTTAAAGTTGGAAAAAATTTTGCAACACATGAAACAGATTAACGTCAATACGAAAAAGAGAATAACTCAACAGAAAAATGGGGAAAGAGTATAAGTCAGCAATTTATATTAAAAGAAATATAAATGGCCTATAAATATATGAAAAGATATTCAATGTTATTCATAATGAATAAATGCAAATTAAAACAAAAATGAATATTATTTTTACAGATTACAATGACTTGAATAGTTTCTTAATATAATACTTCATCTTGAATCTCATGCACTGTGGGTAAGATTACAAATTGGTACAAACATTTTGGGGCCAATTTGGCAATATTAACTTAAGTGAGAAATGCTAGGCCCTTTGACCAATGGATCCCTTGTATGTATTGGGATTTATCCTACAAAAATATTTGATTATGTGTGTAAAGTTATCTGTAAAATGATATTTGTAATGGCAAAAATCTAAAGGCAACCTCAAAAAGAGAATTAAGTAAATGCATTATCACACATCCATACCATAAATTATTATGCAACCATGAGAAAGAATAAGGTAAATCTACATGTACTTCTATGGAAGGATGATTAAGAAATACTAAATGCTGAGACCAAACTCTCACTATTTGCTGATGACATGATATTATATCTAGAAAACCCCACGGATTCAACCAAGAGGCTCCTAGAATTGATAAATGAATTCAGTAAAGTCTCAGGATATAAAATCAACACGCACAAATCAGAGGCTTTCATATACGCCAATAGCAGTCATACCGAGAATCAAATCACAGACTCAATTCCCTTCACAATAGCAACAAAGAAAATAAAGTATCTAGGAATATATTTAA
>CAUYSK010020257.1:0-45839 GCA_963575035.1 Avahi laniger
AAAAAAAAAAGGATGAATTAATGCTTTTTGCAGCAATTTGGGTGGAACTGAAAAACATTATCCTAAGTGAAGTATCTAAAGAATGGAGAAACAAATGCCACATGCACTCACTACTAAACTGGAGCTAACCAAAAGGCATGCATGTACATAGCAGGAAATAAAACTCAACGGAAATCACCTGCAGGGAGAGGGGAGGAGAGGATGGATGAAAATCTACCTAACGGGTACAGTGAATAATATCTGGTGATGGGACCGGACGCGGTGGCTCACGCCTGTAATCCTAGCATTCTGGGAGGCTGAGTCAGGAGGATCTCTCAAGGTCAGGAGTTCCAGACCAGCCTGAGTAAGAGTGAGACCCAGTCTCTACTAAAAATAGAAAGAAATTGGCTGGACAACTAAAAATATATAGAAAAAATTAGCCGGGCATGCTAGCACATGCCTGTAGTCCCAGCTACTCAGCAGGCTGAGGCAGGAGGAGCACCTGAGTCCAGGAGTTTGAGGTTGCTGTGAGCTATGCTGACGCCACCGCACTCTAGCCCGGGCAACACAGTGAGACTCTGTCTCAAAGAAAAAAAAAAAAATCTGGTGATGGGTACTCTCAAAACCATGATTCAAGCATTATAAAAGCAATTCATTAAATAAATTAATTAATTAATTAATCAATAAATAAAAACTAACTATCTCTTGCCACACTAAATTTGCTATGATCTAGACATTAGAAAGCTATTGCCCTCAATGGTCTTGTGACACCTACAAAAAAGAATGAATAAGGCATGCTATTATAGAAAATATCCACAACTCAGCATCATTCCCTGCCAGCAGAAAATTGGCAAAGGCAACAGTAATACGGGGCAGATTCGTGAAGGAAAAGAGGGGATTACACGAATGAGACTGACAAGTCTTGTTTAACTGATAATCGCATTGAACATTGGAACTCATGCTAAGGAGTTCGGACTTTTACCTGAAAGCCTAATGGTATCATTTAAAATTTGAAAAATAGATCATAATAATAGTTGTCTCAATAGGTCTGTGGCTACTTTTTCTCATGAACTGTAGCAATTTTTGCATAACTTTTCTTATCTAGAGATGACATAGAACAAAAATTAAAGCTAGTTAATATGAGTATTTGGGATTAGGCACAGAAAATTAGTATGCCTGGGAAAAGAATTTATGATTTCACTATGAAACAGTTCTGTTTTTTAAAATCTTGGGTCATTGGAAGAGCTATGAATCTACCTATGTATTTATTCAAATGAGTCAATATATTTCTTTAGACACTTTGATAAAATAGAGTTGGGATTTGAATTAGTGATAGAAGCACGGAAAATTAAGCATGAAATATTCCTTAGAATTAAGAAAAAATGCAATTAAATAAAAATAGAAAAAATATTTTAGAAGAAATAAATGATTATAGCTCATAGGAAAACATAAAAGTAATTTACTTCTAGCTACAATACTACATGCATTATTTAAATAATTATAATAATGTAAGTGCATCATTTGATTTAATAAAATAGACACAAATACATACATTTGGAAGATGCTATTTATTTACTCATTCATTCTACAAATATTTATTACACACGAGTACTGTTTTAGGTGTTAGGGTTATAGCAGAAAACAAAACGGGAAAAATTCCCGCCTTTATTGAGCTTTTATTCTGGTGAGATGGACAGCAAACTAGTAAAGTATAATATGTAAATTTTTAGAAGACGAGTAAATATGTTGTCTATAAATAAATGCTAATAAATTCTCAGAGGAAAAATAAAGATGGAAAGGGAGCTAGCCCTGAGGAGACAGGGGTTTCCAGTTTAAATAATGTGCCCAGGGAAAGACATACTAACTTAGCATTTGACCGAGCTTTGAAGGCGGAAGGGAAGCAAATGGTATCCATGGGAAGTGTGTTCTAGGTAGAGAAAAAAGCAAGTGGAAATGTCCAGAAGTGGGACATGTCTAGTCAGGAACAGGAAGAAAGCCTCTTTGACTGAAGATGAACCCAAAAGGGGAGAGTCCTACAGAGTGGGATCCCAAAGAGAAGAGTGGGCATCGGGGAGAGGTTTAAGTTTTTAGATGCTATAAGTTTAGCATTTACATTGTTAACATAGAAAGCCTTCGGATGCCTTTGAGAAGATTAATGAAATGATCTGACTTGTACATTAACAGGATTGCTCCAGTTCCCTTGCGGGGAACAGGCTGAAGGCAGACAAACTCAGAAGCGTAGAGATGAGTGGAGAGGCCACTGCAATAGTCCAGGAAAGAGGAAATGTTGGCTTGAATGAGGGAGATGGTGAGAAGAAGTCAGATTACACCTGTATTTTTAAGGTTGGCCTAAAAGAAATTGCTAATGATCAGATATAGATTCGAGGGAAAGAGATAAGAAGATTAATAATAGTGTCAAAGTTTTTGGTTTAAATGATTCCAAGAGTGGAATTGTCATGTGTTACCACGGAGAAGCATGAAGCAGGAAGTTTGGATGATCAGAAGTATAGTTTAACAGATGTTAATACTGTGATTTTTTTTAAATACTATTCATCAGCATTTAAATATTAATTATTAATATCAAATAATCACATGATCATGAGTCCAAAATTCAGAGAAATGCGACATCAGTATAAAGATGAAATTTGCAAACATGACAACAGAAGAGATTACAGAAGAAATGAGTATAAGAAAAAAATAGAAGTGAAACGAATAAATTCTAGGGCACTCTGACAAGTGTAGAAATCTACTGAGGAATTGCTACTATAAAAAGAAAATAGTCTATAGAGGAGGCAAACATAGAAAAGTAAAGCACTCAGAGTGTTCTCACTAACTACTCTGAGTGAGTGAAAAAGTGAATAAGGTAATTATCTGAGACTTGTATTAATAATAATAGTTTATTTGATTTAAACACCAAGGAATACTTGGCTTCCTTTCTCCTTATCACTGCTATGTTCTGATCTTCTAATAAATGAAAAAGTCATGGGAAAATTGATATCCCATTTGTTGTCTTTCTCTCTATTCATGTTTCTGTAATCACCACAAGCAAGTCTGTTATCATCACAGACAATTCATCCAACAGTCTACAGACATTACTCCTTGACCTCCTTGATGTTAGCAGCTTTCACCTTCATTCCGCTACATCCATCCGTTGCCAGGGTCACATTTTGGATCTTGCCATCACAAGGAGCTGTTCCACCGCAGAAATCCTTAACTCTAATGTCCCATTCTAGGACAGCAGTTCATATAAGGAAAACCTGTTAATTAAATAAAACAAAAGTATTCCTTTTGTATGTATGCAAAAATAAAAATAACTAAAGCAAACTTGAATTGTTTATGCATAGTTCTATGTCCAGACAATTAATATAATTTTGTGTTTTTAACATTTCATAATTATCTTTTCCATTGTTACTATTATTTATTGTTATTGTTATTAGGTAGCTAGAGTACTGTGACTAATTCTATGAAAACTCTTTATCTTCAATCTGATTTTTCAGTATTATCCTGTTAATGGTTTTACACTTCCTTCTGCTCAGTTCCTAGGACTTCCAGTGTAGAACCAGAATCACATTTAAAAAGACAGTTTGAGACCCAGGCCACAGTGATATTGTTATATTGCAATATAGCCTCTGAGCTATGTCTGTGTCATAGTAGTTTGGCAGCTACCTGTCCAAGGCAGTAGTTTTGCAATAGTTTCTTCAGGCTCTTTTCATAAGTGAGGTATCTCTATCCTATTCTTTTCTTTAAATAGTGAGCTTGGACTTGTTTCCCTGTCTGGCATAATCACACAAAGACTAAACTGTCTAATTTTGGGCCTAGCAGGCTAGTGGCCTTCACCTCATCACAGTTTTGCATTTCTCTTTTGTTTATAGTTGACAGTATTATCACCCTTGTAATTTAGCTGAACTTGTACTTTTAATTTATTTTATCTTTTGAGAAAGTACCTACCTACTCTTGCTATTTGTTGGAAGTTCAAGTCTATCTTTTACTTGGAATACTCATAGATTATATATAAGCTACTTGGCAGAATGACAGCTGTTCTTGATTCTTAGATAATTATTCCCACAGATTCTAATGAAAAGGACATTACATAGCATATGGAAAACAACTTCAACAATAATCAAATATTAAATGCATCGAGGATTGTCAGAGAATTTTTTTAATAACAATCATCAATATCACTCACTGCCATCACATTTAACCACAATCCAGAAAAAACAACATTTATACAAGAGACTTTATGATGTCATATTAGATTAAAACTACCAAAAGAATTAATTACTTAACAAAATTAGGATGATTTAATTCCAAAGAAATACAAACTGTTTTTAAAACTGTGTTTTTTAAAGACAAAACATTATCCTCATATTTAAAGGAAACCGTATTAATTCATTATAATGTAACTGAGTTTTGTTTCTATGGAGAACCTTCCAAGTCACCTAACTGATGCAAATTTCAGTTAATTACACCTTGATTAACTTATCCTTTCTTGTTTTGAATAAGTCATATTTCTCTAGAATTCACTTACAGACTTCATCTCACAATGGGGAAACAAAATTTCATTTGGATATTATTAATTTTCATTTGCATCATACTTTGCTGAAAACAAATTTATTTGCATAATAAATAACATTTTCTGAAGTATTCCAGTTTCACATTAGTAGTCCTTGGCTTTTTCCAGTATAGAAAACTTGACGATTTTTAAAAATAAGCACTCAGTAAAAATGGAGTATTTGAAATGGTAATAGAAGTGCTGTGAATCTCAAATATTTTAAGATATATTGCTGTTATACAAGATCACCTCTATAAACATCCTTCTCCTTGTTTTCTCCAGAAGTATTTTCTATATAAATTATATATTGTCAAAATTATATCATATTTCATGTCCTAAAAGCCTTTGATAGGTCTTGCAGCTATAATAAATAACAATCAGAAGATACTGCTGAAAAGATCCAACTACAAGTTTAACTATTTAACTGATAGAGACTAATGCCCTATTTTTTCTGGGTTTATTACTTTTGGCAGAAATAGTTTACTTTTGGTGAACTGAGAATAATTTGCGATTTATTCATTCTTGGTTTCTATGATTCTATTCTTTTCAAGATGACTACCAAATATCAAAAATCTTTACTACTTAGAATTACTGTTAGAATAAATACATTCTATTTTAAAAAAAACTCTTATTTTTTGGCATTCAGAAATTTCAAAAACTTTACATGTAAAATATATAGCAGTCTGAGGGATTCCAGTGATAACTTACTGCACATTGCCACTTCATTTTCCTAAAGTTAAGACCAAATGACTGCCACCAAGCCTAGCTACACCAAGTAACACAAGAATGTTGGGATGGGTAGTAAAGAAAAAATGGCATTTTTTTAATCTTACATCATCAACTGTTGATTCCTTATCTACTACTAACTTGCCATTTTTCCATCAGTTGAATTATGGAGAATGGATCCTCCAGGATCTTTAGTAACTTTAAAGTAGCACTATCTATTGTGTCTTCCAAGGAACTGAAATCCATGGGTATATTCACAGTATCCATATTTATTTAAATATCAAAATCTTTTTTGGAAAACAATCATGAGAAGCTAGTTATCCTCAGAGTATACTTCCGTAAATATGTATTGGTAGCAAATAGGTTTATTTATTTCCTTCCCTTCCCTAACACAGATGGTAAAAGATCCTATCATACAGTTTGATCTTGCTTAAAAACATATGGTTCCTCATCATTCATCATAAGAAATCAGTTTTTATGGTGAGAATAGAAGTTTCATATTTTAATCTCAAACTGAAAAAAGAGCTTGATTCTAGAAAAGAGGGACATGCAAATAATAAAATATCTTTACAGTACCTATTAAATAGTAGCTGATTCTACTTTCCTATTTTGTCTCTGATGAAATCTATGATATCCTGCATTTTGTTCTATATTTGTTTATTCAGCAAACATTCATTGGCAGGTTTCACATATAAGGAAGGCACTGTGCAAAGTGATAGTGATGTGGACACACAGGTGATTAAGGTGAATTTTTTAACAGCCTACCTCATAAGCAACTCTATTTTAGTGGAAAAGATAAACTTGTAAACAGACAAAATAAACACACAAAATAAAAACCCAATGCCACTCAATGCATGCTTTGAGAGGATTGTGAAAAATTCTGTGAGAATGAAGACAGGAGGGACTAAACTAGGCCTACCATGAAAATAAGACCACATTTAAAGGTTATAACATCTAGTTCCCTTTAGAAAATCCTAGTTCACTTTCATTATTATGTATGCAGATTCTGAGTAGAAAACAAAGAAAGAGGAAATTAAGCAGGGTCATGTAGCTAATTACTCACAAACCCCCATTAAATTTCTTCCTCCCGAGCAGTTTTTACTACATTGTCTATCCTTTAAAAATTATATTAAATTCAGTTTATGTTTTGCCAGTGGAGGGGCACTTCCAACTTATCTATGAACAGATTTTTTTTTCTTTTTAGTGAGTGTTAGCATCACAAATTTTAAAGCAATTAGTAGAGAGGATTCTACAATGGAAATCAATTAGCGCAAGCATAATCAGCATTATATCAATTTACTCAGCAAGCGCAATGTTCTGAGGTGTGGCAAGTTATTTGTTTGTTTAAAAAATAAATTATTTACCTATATAGAAAAGAATTAAGTTGCTTACAAGACAACTGATTCACTGAAAGACTGTAAATATACTTTTATTTTTCTGCTACAAGATTAGGACAATGGTATGGATAATTTAAAATAACATTTGCTTTGGGGCTTTAAATGTATTTTATGATTACATTCAGATATAAGTATATCTGATGTCTGAAAATTAGAAAATTTTTAGAATAATATGAAGAAATTCCAGTCCAGACAAGATGAAGTAGAACCATTTCCCCCTGCTCCTTCACACTGAGCACAGTTACAAACTCTGGATGTAGAGCAAGTGCAACCAAAGGAGAACTCTGAGAGTTGGTAAGAGGAAGGCAAGCTGGCTTGGCACCCCAGGACCCAAGAAGCAGCACAATGGCAGGGGTTCATACATTCTTCCACGATACAGGAGGAGAGTGAGCAGATTCAGTATTTCTCAACTCCCAAATTTATCAATAGAAGACAACCCACATAAGCTCATTTCTTCCCTGGACCTGGACTGAGCAAGAGCTCCCGCGGTACCCTCAGGCAATTCCGACACTGATAAGCAGGACAGTAGAGACCCTGCCAAAAAGTAATCAGCCAGAGCAAGTGCTCAGCAAAGAAATAAAAGTTTAAAAAGAACAAAATGGAAATTATAGAACTGTAAAAATAAAATAACAAATAAAAACTCACTGAATGGATTTAATAGTAGAGATTACAATGTATACAATAAAAAACTGGAGATCAGAGAATCGCAATAAACGAAATCTGAATAATAGAAAGTAAATAGATAACAACAAAGAAATGAACATAGTTTCTGGAATCTGTAAGACAAGAACAAAAGATTCATCGGTCCTATCATTAGACCCCCATAAAAAAAGTGGGGCTGATATTTCTCCATTATTGAAGAAATAATGACTGAAAACTTCCCAAATTTGGTGAAAGGTAAAAACTTTCAGGTTTAAAAAAACTGAGGAAATCTCACACAATATAAATTCAATCTATGCATGGATATATCATAATCCAACCAAAACAAACAAACAAACAAACAAACAACAACAAACTAAAGACAAAGAAAAAAATATGAAAGCAGCCTAGGGGAAATGATTCTTTACTTACAGGGGAACATATGAATTTCTCATCATAAATCAGGGAAGCCAGAAGGAAGTGGCACACCAGTTTTCAAGGGTTAAAAGAAAAGAACTCCAATTACAAAACCTATACCCACCAAAACTGTCCTTCAAGAATGAAGAATCTTTCCCATATGAATAAGTTGAGACTAAAACTAAAAGAATTTGTCACTAGCAGACTTCCATTTAAGGACTGGCTAAAGAAAGTTATTCACAGGGAAAAGAAATGATAAAAGAAAAAAAATCTTAGAGTACCATTAAGAAGGAATATCAGAAAGAACAATAATGTAGGTACATAAGATAGACTGTCCTTTTCCACAGAAGTTTTGTGAATCACATTTTGTGATTTAAAAAAATAATAGTACCCAAAACAATGACACTTAAAAGTGGGAAAGGTAAAGGGCCTAAATAGAAGAGAATTCCACACACCATTGAGTGGTAAAATATTAATATTAATAGATGGGTATATGTCACATATGCATATTATAACACTCAGAGCAATCACTATGGAAACCATATTAAAAAGATATACTCAAAACACTAAAATCTAGGCGTACTTTTTTAAAAGTTTGGCCAACTGCAGAAAGGGAAGGATACAGAAACAGAAAGATGAGGCCAAGAAAACAGGTACAAAATAAGTAATGAAATGGCAGACTTCAGCACTAACACATCAACAATTATCTTAAATATAGATAATCTAAGTACACCAGTCAAAAGACAGAGACTGGCAAAATGAATAAAAAACATGACTCAAATATATATTCAATATGTACGTTGAATACGCTCATTTCATATTTAATAATAAGATTGGTTGACTGAAAGTAAAAGGATAGAAAAAGATGTACTACCAAAATATTAACCAAAAGAAAGCAGGAATAAGTATATTTACATCATTTAAAGTAGGCTTAAGAACAAAGAAAATGACTAGGGACAAAAAGGGACATTATTACATGATAATAAAGGGAACAGTTCACCAGTAAGACATAATGATTTCAAATACATGCACACTAAACAACAACGCCTCAAAGCAAATGAAACAAAAGCTGAGAGCTGAAAGCAGAAACATTCAAAACAACAATTATAGCTGGGGATTTCAACCTCTTCCAGCGATTCATGCAGGCATACTACGCTACTGCGATTCACTTTGTTACTCTTTGTAGATACTGTGTTTTTTATAAACTGAAGCTTTGTGGCAACCCTTCATTGAGCCAGTCTGTTGGCACCGTTTTTTTCAACAGCAAGTGCTCGTTATGTGTCTCTTTGTCACATTTTGATAATTCTCTCAATATTTCAAACTTTTTCATTGTTATATTTGTTATGGTGAAATGTGATCATTGATTCTTACTGTTACTGTTGTAATAATTTGGGGGCTTCACAAATTGCACCCACATGAGACAGTAAACAATTAACAAGTGCTGCGTATGTTCTGACTGCTCTACCCACTGGCTGTTCCCCCATTTCTCCCCCTCTCATCAGGCCTCCTTATTCCCTGAGACACAAAAGTATTGAAATTAGGCCAATTACCTAATTATGACCTTACAGTGGCCTCTAAGTGCTTCAGTGGAAAGAAGAATTGCATGTCTCTCACTTTAAATCAAAAGCTAGAAATGATTGAGCTTAGTGAGGAAGGCATGTCAAAAGATGAGACAGGCTGAAATCTAGTCCTCTTGTGCCAAACAGCCAAGTTGCAAATGCAAAGGAAAAATTCTTGAAGGAAATTAAAAGTACGACTCCAGTGAACACACGAATGATTAAAAAAAAAAAAAAGAAGAAGCAGAAGATTGAACCAACCATGATTCCCTTAAGCCAAAGCCTAATCCAGAGCAAGGCCCTGACTCTCCTCAATGCTATGAAGGCTAAAAGAGGTGAGGAAGCTAAGAAGAAAAGTATGAAGCTAGCAGAGGTTGGTTCATAAGGTTTAAAAAAAGAAGCCATCTCCGTAACATAAAGCCAGCTGAGACAACAAATGGTGACATATAAACTGTAGGAAGTTATCTAGAAAATCTAACTAAGATCATCGATGACGGTGGCTACATTGAACTACAGATTTTCAAGGTAAACAAAACCAGCCTTATACTGGAAAAAGGTGCCATCTAGGGTCAAGACTTCAGTGGTGGAAATAGCAAGAGAACTAGAATTAGAAGTGAAGATGACATTAAATTGCTGCAAACTGCTTCTTATGAATGAGTAAAGAAAGTGTTTTCTTGAAATGGGAAACTACTTACGGCGAAAATATTTGGAACATTGTTGAAATGACAACACAGAATTTGGAATATTCTATAAACTTAGTTGATAAAGTAGCAACAGGGTTTGGGAGGATTGACTCCAAAGTTGAAAGAAGCTCTACTGTGGGTAAAATGCTATCAAACAGCATAATGTGTGAAGAATCAACTGATGCGGCAAACTTCTTTGTTGTCTTACGTTAGAGAAATTGCCGCAGCCGCCCTACACTCCAGCAACCACCGCCCCAGTCAGTCAGCAGCCGTCAGCATCGAGGCAAGACCCTCCACAACCAAAAAAGATTATGTCTCTCTGATAGTTCAGATAATCATTAGCATTTATTAGCAATAAAGTATTTTTAAATTAAAATATGTATGTTATTTTTAGACATAATGCTTTTGCATACTTAATAGACTATTATATAGTGTAAACAACTTTTACATGCAATGGGAAACCAAAAAATTCGTGTGAATTACTTTATTGCAGTAATATGGAACTAAACCTGCAATGTCGTTCAGGTGTGTGTGTGTGTGTGTGTGTGTGTGTGTGTGTGTGTGTGTGCGCATATATCTCAAAATTCAACAATAAGAAAACAAAAATTATGATGTGCAAATCAACACATGAAAAAATGTTCAACATATTTAGCAATTGAGAAAATGCAAAGTAAAATCACAATGAGATGTCACTACACAGCCATCATAATGGCTCTAATCAAACAACAGTGACAGCGTAAAGTGCAGGTGAGGATGCAAACTGGTCACTCATCCATTGCTGTCGGGACTGTTAAATGGTGAAGACATTTTGGAAAACAATCTGGCAGTTTCTTAGAAACTAAACAAAATACTAATAATATACTTAACAGTTGCACATTTGGGCATTTATCCCAGAGAAATGAAAATTTACAAATTTATATCCTCACAAAAACCTGTACAGGGATTTTTATAGAAGGTTTTTTTTTTTTTTTTTTGGTAATAGGCCAGAGCTTGAAACAATCCAAACATCCTTCACTGAGTGAATGGTTAGGGCAACTGGTATATCCACACAAGAAATAAAAAGGAAAGAACAAAATAACGTGGATGAATATCAAGGAAATTAGACTGAATTTTAAAAAAAGCCAATCCCCAACATTTATAGGCTGTAGGATTTCATTTATGTAACATTCTTGAAATGACAAAATTATATGCATGGAAAACAGATCTGTTGTTACCAGGGTTTAGGATGGAGAGGTGGCTGGGAAATGGGTGTGGTTAAAAAGGGAAA
This sequence comes from Avahi laniger, assembly GCA_963575035.1. Lineage (NCBI taxonomy): Eukaryota > Metazoa > Chordata > Mammalia > Primates > Indriidae > Avahi > Avahi laniger. Next base: position 11,217 of record CAUYSK010020257.1, read on the forward strand.
TAGGAAGGATTTTTGTGCTCTTAGACTTATTTGGTATCTTGACTGTGGTAGTGAATACATGAACCTAAACAGGTGATAAGATTGTACAGAACTTAATTCACATGTGCACCCACACATGAATACAAACAAAAGCAGGGAAATTTGATTAGCACTGATGAATTGTATTAAAGTCAATATGCTGGTTGAGATTATTATACTACAGGTTTGGAAATTATACTACAGGTTTGGAAACTAGGCAAAGTATACAGAGACTGCTTTGTATTATTTCTTACAACTGCATGCAAATCTATAAATATCTCAGAAAATTTAATGAAAAATATAGTGATGCCTCACTGTAGAACTGGGAACAAAGACTTCACAAGTGTTTCTTCTATCATCTGCTTAACTTCAACTTGTTCTCTGTTTTACAGTAAGTATTCACTCAATTGAAATCTCATGACAACAATTCTATGCCTGTCTCATCCCTGTGTCATTAGAATGTGATGTTAGTTTGTCACCTGGTAAGTGTTCAAGAAATATTTAATAAATAAATGAATTAAGTAGAAGAACCATTCAGGGAACATTTCACTTAATTTACTCTCAATTTTATTGGATGACATACTCAGAGCTCTTCTAGGGATTAAAAAATAAATATTAAAGTTTAATACATAATTTTTGGAACCCATGTGCTAGTAAGTAAACTTTACAATTCTTGTAGTTGTTGTTTAGCCCAGAGAAGATACAATTGTGAATAAAGAAAATGACTCCTAATCCACACCAGTATTTCACCAATATTTATTTTATCAGCAAATACTTATAATGTATAATTTGAAAATGTGATACTCAATAATTAATCCTGTCTTAATTCAGATACTCATTAATTTACTAATACTAATTTACTTGTTAATTTGAACTCACTGAAGGAGAGGAATCAAAAATTAATTATAATTTGGTAGATGATAACTAATGGATCCTTGTCTATGTGATTCACACCTTAATTTGAATTCTGAAAAAGAATGAGTTAATGAACTTACACAATTCTCTGTATGAAACAGAAAAAAAGGTGTGTGGGCAGGGACATATTTTGCTTCTTTTTGATCCTCCTTTTACTAAAAAGGGAAAATAGAGTGATTGGATTGCTCCATCTAGGTAAAGACAAAATAAATAAAACAGAAGACAGTTCATAATTGGCATCTTAGAGTTACTGGCTGATAACAAGTATAATGTGCTCAGTATCGGTTGATAGAGAAAATAGCGTTCATTAGCTCCCACTTAGCTCTGCTTCTCTGTGGCTGGATTTTGTGGGCCAGGAGCTACGTTATTTGCTATAATTATGTCCCTTTCTCAATCTTCATTAAGAGACAAAATCTAAACCTTTTGGTCAAGTGAAATGTGGAACCTGACTTCCTTCTCAGGCAAGATCACTGTCTTGGTAAAAAATAAGTAAGTTGGACCTCTTGAGAATCATGAAGTACAACTGCTCATAAAGTATTGTATTACAACTAATTCACTGAGCATGTTCTGAAGCCATGAGTAATGATGTGCCTAAAAAACATTTGAAGTTTAGAGATGTTAACTATAATTATTTATTAATAACAAAGAAATTGGTAATTAGGATATTTCAATCCCATTAGTCTTACTTTATACATATACACTGCAAGAGCATATTTTAAAATGTGATTTATTAGTCAACTACATTAAAATCATCTGGCATACTTAATTACAGTACTGATTACTGGGTCACCTTCAGATTTACTGAACTTGAATTTGTGATTTGTTTTGTTTTGTGTTGCTTTGATGGTTCCTTTTGATGGTGAGTGTGGATTCAGGAATTTGTGTGAAACAACAGCCTTGAGACCATCCTTATTTTTTTCCTTTGGTGGTTCTTTAGCAATATACACCTCTTCTAGAAACACAGGTTATATACTCAGATCTAGTATTTATATTAACCACAACTGCATATTCCACATGCTCACTAATCTGTAGAGGTGCACTAACAATTTTTAGGGAGAAGAGACAAAAGGAAAATAGAGAAACCTTTGTTCTTTTCAGGTATTAGAAGCCTCAAATCTGCCTTCCCTGTTCTTTGACAGAAACAAACAAAGAAAAACAAAATTTTTTTCTGCTGCTGCTAACAGATTCTTCTATGAAGCTCCTATTTCAGTATCTATCTATCACACACTGATATAGATATTTTCTGTTAGGATGTTCGATATATATTTCAACATATCCCTGAAGTTCTAAGATGCCTAAATCTTGGTTCTAGAATATGAACATATATGTTAGGCAACAATGCATCCAGTACATTTTCAAGATGCTCATTAGAGCCTGTTGTTGAAAAAATGTCCACTCCTCTCTGCACTACTTGGGTGACTGAAGGAGGTCAGGTAGAGAGTGCTTAATATATATTTGCTTTTGTTCAATCATTCGGCAAGTAATATTGAGGTCTGCAGTGTACCTGGGAATATATTAAGGACTGATGACAAAAAGATAAAGAAAACACTGCAGATTTCCTCAAAGATCAGGCAAGTTTTATTGAGGAGACAAACAAGAAGGCAAAAAAAAAATACAGTGTAGAAATACGGGGAAACAGATGGTATCATGGGAGCAAACAAGAGAGACAGAAAACTCAGTTTTTAGGAGCAATGGCTGGAGGTTAGAATATAATTTGGGAATGATAATGAATAAGAGAGTACTGGGGTCTGGATACTTTAATAATTTGGATGCTATAATTAGTAGCTTACAATTTATCTTGAGGGTAATAGGAGCAATTCTGAGGAGCAATGATGTGATCCTAATTGCATATTTGCGAAGCAGTAAAGTCTGAATTCATGGACACCAGTTAGGAGGATTTTGTAGTGAGGATTAGAGAAGCGAGTGGTCTCAAGAGATATTAATAAGGCAGAATAAAAAGAACTACATGATTAATAAGAATTTGTGTGTATGAGCAGAAAGAGCTAAGAATCCCTGATTTTATCTTGAGCCCTTGAGTGGATGATTGTACCATTCACTTGGATAGGTAACTCTGGAAGACAGGTAACACGAGTAACAACATTCCTATAGAATTACGGAGTTATATAGACCTGAATTCCAGATTGTTCCTTTATAAACGTCCATGTTACATTGTGGAAAAACTTTTTGTGACATTATTACCTTCAATAACCTGGAAGGAAGTTTACACTAGGAACTCCAGGGACAGTTGTAGGAAAGAGTGAGAACCTTAGTGTGTGCTAACAATTATCGTCTGTACTGGGTGACAAAAAGATAAGTTCAGAGATAACAAAGTACAATAAGAAAGAGAAAGAAATCCAGAGAAAGAAACCTCAGTGTTTGTGGCATTGATGTCTTAGGAAATAAGTGTGCTTTTAAATAAAAGGAGAAGAAAATAAGTCTGAGAAAACAGAAAAGACCTATTAAGTCCCAGGCTTTAAGTTTTTGCACACAAACCAGATAGCCTCAAGGTAGCAGCCATTAAATTATTAATCAGGAAACTGGGAAAGGATGCAAATAAAAGATGCAGATTTAAGAAATATTTATATGTTGTTACTAGCACAAAGAACTGAGTAGGAACAGATTAGAAGCCCTTTAAGTTCTGAGTAGAATTATATTGTCCAGGGACCTACAAGTCTGGTTTCTAAAAATCTATTTAAGAAAAATCTACAGTATCTAAGATTCATCTCAAATGCATCAAAGAAGACTCACTCTTATTAAAGAATAGTGCCAATATTTATTTAAAATAAAATAAAATAAAATCAGAAAGAGAATTCCTCTCAAAGAACAGAAAGAGCCCTAATCAGAGACCACCACTCACTGTCAGGGCAGGGACCCCACGGTTGCCCCATAAAATTCCCATCAGTTTGTGAAACTGCTAAAAACCTTCCCATCTCTTCCTTTCAGCCTGGACGTTTTTACGATAGTTATCCTTTCCCTGTATACTATAGTGTATTGGTGAGATACAACAATAAGCCAAGTTGGGGGCCCTTTATATCACACATTGATTAGACCAAGAGGAACTACATTCCGATTTAGTAAGTACTACTCATTTCCTTAGAGTCCCTAGACCATAATGAGAACGCATTACTAAATGGTAGTATTTTAGGTTTTATCCTTTGTGGAGGAGGGAGTGTACTCTATACATGGACATAAAGAATGAAGTGGCTATTTAGTGGCCACAGAGTAACCTGTGGCAGAGATTTCTAGTGCGTGATCAAGCCCATTTCCTCTTATACACAAACTGAGCCAACCTCCATTTGACACTATTTTCTTTTTTTCTTTATTTATTTTTGAGACAGAGTCTCACTCTGTTGCCTGGGCTAGAGTGCCGTGGCGTCAGCCTTGCTCACAGCAAACTCAGACTCCTGGGCTCAAGCAATCCTCCTGCCTCAGCCTCCCAAGTAACTGGGACTACAGACATGCACCACAATGCTCGACTAATTTTTTTATATGTATATATTTTTTGTTGGCCAGCTGATTTCTTTCTATTTTTTTTTAGTGGAGATGGGGTCTCGCTCTTGCTCAGGTTGGTCTCGAACTCCTGAGCTCGAACAATCCACCTGCCTCGACTCCCAGAGTGCTAGGATTACAGGCGTGAGCCACCGCGCCTGGCCTGACACTATTTTCTCTATCACTTTATGGTTAATGTTAAAGGTCATGTAAAAACTAGTCTTGTCTCAAGGTAGAAAGCATCTTGTCCTTGACTGTAAGGAGCTGAGACTCTGTAATTTACTTTGTAACACCAGTGAAGCTACTGTAAAGATGGAATTGTATGCTACATATATTAGCCTATCCTGACAAGTTACTAGCAGATTCCAGACCTCAGCAACTAGATCTCAATAACTGGTTTAGCTACAAACATTTGTACGAATGTCAGTATTGTATTTTTATTTTTCATTACAAATTGCACTGCTATGTTTGGTTAGTCAATATTCAAAGATTTTTTTCTAAAAGAACAGACATTGAAAAATGATGTTAATAATTTTCACATAATTATATGTTAAATATCTAATTTGCCATTAATTTCAAGAATAAGATTTGGGCAAATTAATATATGACTTTAATTATATTAGGTAATTAAATTTCACAGCTTAAAATGATAATTAGTACATTATTCATGATATAGTATTTTTAAAACTTGTTCTTTTTAGATAAGAGAAATCAGTACAGTATAATAAAATGAAGAGGGTGGCCTTCATCCTGGTCTTTGTTACTTAATATTTTGCTACTTTTGTTAAGTAATTTCTCTTTCAGCAGCTGGCTTTCACTTATTAAAATAAATGAGTTTAAGAATATCTATCTTTCAGCATTTTTGTAAGGTTTAGATAATATAATCAATGAAAACTTCCAGCCTCATAATCATTCTACCAAAAATACTTATATCCTTTCTATTACTCACTTTCTCAGCATTAGTTACAATTATGAATCAAATTAATTTTTATAAAAACCATCCCCAAATAATCAGATGAAACAATGTTGACAATTGTAAAGTTACATATAAACCTATTTGTGTAAAACGTGGACTTCTGGGATAGGAACAAAATAATTCACTCAGAATCCATTCTACCTATGATTATGAATAAATTATCCCTAACACTAATTTTTATCCATTACATAACTTCTTTGTTCTACAAAGTTATTGAATAATTCTATGTGTAGGCATTTGATCAAGCTTTAAATATACATATAGTAGTCACCTGCCTGGAAGTGATGACCATTGGAAAAAGAGAAAGGATGAGATCACTGGAGCAAAACATGTATAGAGCAGAAAATTAAAATAGAAACAAGACTTTTAGACACTAGTAATGAAAACAGTATGAAAGATACCAAAGAAGGAGAAGTACAAAATAATATACTCTTACCAAAGCCAGGAGATAAATTTTAAGAGATGGTACTGAACAAAAGTCTCTAACATGGCAGAGAATTTATGGAGCATAAAGACTAGCAAAGACACCCAGAAGGCCAGTTATACGAAAGTTTCACAAATAAAATGATCTTTGTAAATAATAGATAATTTTTAAAAATGATAAATATTATCTTTTCTTGGAGTTTCTAGTTCTCCTGGGATTTTCACTGACTGCTTCATACCACATCAAGAAGTTCCAGTTCAGCTAGAGTTTGTACTACTATTATAATATTATATAAGCATATACGGTGCTCCCTTTTCAGAATACAATAAACTTGGATGTTTTCTTGATTCTGCTATTTTCCCACCACTTGCATATCTATTGATTATTTACCTTCTTGTTATTAATTTACAAATGATAGACTCATCCTATCCTTGAACATTTGATAGAAGCTGCACATATTTCAACTGCCTTTCTGAAATATAGGGTTCTATAATTTTTGGTATGACCTTTATAAGAAGCTTTTATAATCTGTCCTTCCTTTTCAAAATACAGATTCACAAACCGCCTTAGAATCATTTCAATTTTTCCTTACGGAAAACAAGACAAACAAAAAACCCATTCCATGTCTTATGATTAAAAAGAGCCACTAATTATTAACTAAAATTATATTCATATGAAAATTAAAACTTTTGAATTAATGTTTAATGTTATCAAATACATATAAAAGGTAAGATAAAAAACTAACCTTTTGAAAAGGAGCTTTCTCTAGCCCGTATTCTTTCTTCCTCCAGCTCTCCTACTTCCAAGAGACAACCACTTTCAATGATAATCCATTGCTTGTTATGGTTACTTACCTCCTATTTCCAAATAACATGCTGTGTTGCTCTTTCCTGTTTTTTAAAAATGTTAATTGTTGTTAATTTCATGTTATAGAAGATGAGAATTTAGCTTCTCGTAGTTAGTACCACTGTTAACCCAAGCCTCTACCTTGACCCTGCATCTCAAGGGACCTCATCATTTTGAGTGTCTTCCTCAAAATTGTCCATGTGCCCCTTCTCTGTCTAGGACTCACCTGAGCCAGAAGTACCTTTCAGGTGAGGCACATCAAGTCAGAAGCAGGATGCAAGTGGACACAAGTCCTGGTTTGTCTCTTTCCAGGTTCTTTCTCACTTTCTACTTCTGTGTCTAGGGTTAACCAGATACCCTGAGGTTTCCAGACTCATTCCTATGAGATTATCTCAGGCCGATGGGGCTGAACCTAGTAGTACAGGGTTGCCTTAGAGAGTAAATCACTTTTGCTAGTTGATGTGGTGTTTCTTTCTGGGATCACGAGATATTTGGCTGCTAGACTAATCTGACACACTGATTTTTGGATGACCCACACTCAAGCTAATACAAGGATAACCTCAAGGCTGTACAGATGGTCCAGAATCCTGGACTCGAGGATTGAAGGCAACCTTGATCTTGAGCTGCGTGTGGGACCTGTTTATTGACTTCTTACTGTCTGTATTTAGACCAACGCCACATCTAGTTTAAAGCTCTTGACAGTAGCAAGAGTGGCTGCATCCATTCTTTACCCATAGACCTTAGCACTGGTAAGGAAATCCCCCCATTTCCTTTTCGTACTCTGTACCATGTGTCATTTCCATCAGGGGTGGCTATACCTATGTCTTCTGAGATTTTTCAAAAATGTTGCTTGGCAATACCAGTAGGTCTTTTTGATAAATTTCCTCTCTTGCCTCAAAATTATATGCCACTATTGCATTCTCCCAAAAAGAACAATTATTGTACTGACAGGATCACTTCTTTCACAGTCCTTAGGCCCTTTGCTTATTACCCCCACTGAGGACAGTATAGAAGGCAATGATGTTGTCAACATTAAAAGATATCTCATTTTTTACATTTTTAAATGACATCAAAACGTTGATTCTGAGGTTTTGTGTCCTCAGCATCCAAAGAAATGGGTTGTTTTGAATGCAAGTGTCTTTTTTATGGGGCGTCCTTTTTTCCCTTTGGGTAGACGCCTAGTAGTGGGATTGCTGGATCGAATGGTGGGTCTACTTTTAGTACTTTGAGGTATCTCTATACTAGTTTCCACAGAAGTTGCACTAGTTTGCAGTCCCACCAACAGTGTACACCACATGTACTCAATACTAAATGGAAACCAATCAATCAACACTTATGTGCACATATGCAAGCAAAATTCAAGGGAAATCAAGTAGGTGGGTGTGGTCAGGAGGGGATGGGTAAATTCACACCTCATGGGTACAATGCACGATAACTGACTGAAGATCACACTTACAACTTTGACTCAAACTGTACAAAAGAAAATTATGTAACCAAAACATATGTGCCCCTATAAAATTTTGAAATTAAAAAAAATTAAAAAAAATAAAACCTCAAAATTAAAAAAAAAAAAGATATGTCATTCTAGGATTACAGTAATTATGACCTAAAGAGTTCAAGGGAAAACTTATAAGAACTGAGAAAATTCTGAGATTTTATACTACTGTCAAATCAATAATTCAGTCTGTTAATATTTCAAGAATGGTGGCTCCCAAACTGAATCCTGGGTCAGTGTTAAGACTTTACTACTCGCAGGACAGTAAGCAAAATGAGTAATAAGCACATTTGTATCAATTCCCTGATTGATTCCCAATTCCTACAGGATGACACTAAGACCAGATGACAGACATATAAAGTAACAAGGACTGAAGATCTTTTATAAGAGAAAGTAAGCATCCATGTCTTTTGCTCTGAGGGGAGACAGTATCTATTTTACAAGAAATTTAAATGATGTGTTCTATTGTCCATGATACAAAATTCAAAACAGTAAATTTGATATAACCAGAGAACAAATTATTATTTAAATGTTTCTTCTGGATAAGAATTGTATATTTGGTCATCATTAAGCAATCTCAGTAACAATCTGGGAGAGTCACTGGAAGCTAATATTCACTAGCAACACCATGGATGACACAGTATCATGATTAAAAATGTGACCAGCATTTAATAATTGGTACTAGGGAAATGCCTATTTACGATCTACATTGTTTTACTATGCATTCCAAAAAGCGACAGCATTGTAAATAATAACAGTATTGCACCATTTTCTTGTGTTACAGCATATGAAATTAGTCAAGAGTGACACATTTGAAATTAAGCAAAAGTGGGATATTAGACAATAAAGAAAACAAAGAGATGGTTCCCGGACCTCAACAGAAAGAGGTGCTTCCTGGAAACTATTAATACACTTCATGTGCACATGAGCATAAGATAAAAAGTATATATATGCCTCTCCTCTACTCATTTACTGAATCTTCTTAGATAAATCACTATATCACACATGGGTCCATGAATTGTATAATACATTTTTATTTTATTCAGTCCAAAATTAATTTAGCTACAATCATATTTATCATACTTATTTGTCTTTGTTCCCATAGTTTGTACCCCCCATTTGTAATGCTTTTTCTTCTGTTTAAAGACTTTCCTTTAGTATCTTCTTTATTATGGATCTGCTGGTGATAAATTCTTCTATTTTTTTCTTGATCTAAAATTGTATTCAATTACATTAACCCTCATCCTTTAAAAGCATATTTTACTGAGCTTAGAATTCTAGGTTGACAGTCATTTTGTTTGACATTACATTATATTATTGTTATATTACATTCTAATTACATTATATTACAACTATGTAATAATATACATAGTTATATTACATTGTTACTTTATGTTGTAATTGCATAGTTGTTACGTTGTATTCTAGTTATAGTCTAGTTTCTGTTGTTTATATTGAGAAGTCAGCCTTTGGTCCAAATTGTTTCTTCCTTGATGCTAATCTGTAGTTTTATTTACCTGTAGGATTTTTTTTTCTTTGTCTTTGATTTCCAGCAATTTATCATGATATGCTTAGATATGGTTATATTTTAAATATTTTTTAGGGGGTGTCAGTCGTTTTTAAATCTGTAGTTGATGTCTTTCATCAGATTTTGAGCTTTCTCAGATAATACTTATTCTAACTTTACTTCTGCCCCATTCTATCTTCTTCCTGTATACCTTTATGTATATTTCAAGCCATCTCCTGAATCCTTTCTGTCAGCTACGCTGTCTTCTGTGTTTTGTGTCTTTCCCCCATTGTTTTCTAGATATCTGGTTCTAATCTATTGTTGTTCCCAAATTTTCTTTTGTTTTATCTATTTGAATTTAGACATATTCTTTGACTTCTTAGATTCAGTTACTTACTATCAGTTCTAAAATTTTATTTTTTTTTTCTGTCCTTTTCTTTTATACAGAGTTCTCTTCTTGAATTCACAATGTTGTGCTTTATATCCTTTGGCAAAGTGATCAAAGCTATTTTAATGTCTTCTGATATTCTCAATATTGTATTTCCATGTTTTTTTTTTTGGAAAATCTTCTTTGTTATTTCTGTTGATTTTTATTTGTTCATTAGTTTCATTGTATTACTGGTTATTTTTAATCTGTGTTGAATGTCGTGTCTCAACATTTTAGGAATAATGAAGGAATAAAATTTTAGGATAAAATTATCTTCCTTCAGAAAGGACTTACATTCATTGTGCTAGATAATTCTCATGATTTCCTCCTCTTCCCTCTTTTTGTTTCTTCTCAGTGCTATTTATAAATTTCAAATTTAAGATGGGTGGTGAAGGAGAGATGTGTACATGCACACATATACCACTTTCATTAAAAATAAACCTGCTCAGGAAAATTTAAAAAAGAGTGTACAAAAACTAATGTCAAAATAATTCTCAAGTTCTAAATGAGCAAATAAAAAATAAAACTGGGAGAAGCAACAAAAAATTTATCAATGTGAGGTTAGAAGAAATGAAAACAAACAATAAATTAAAATGTGACTACTTAAAAGTACAATATTTGATGATAGAAATAAGTGCATATATATTAGTTATCAACAAATAAGGCATCCACATATGTAAATATATGGAATGCAAAAAAGTCATAAATTTTCATGTAAATTGGATACATCAACAAATACAATCATATTTCATACACATTTTAGAATATGACAGAATTTAACAAAGTATAGATTTGACCTAATTAATCTAAAACACACGTATTTTGCACCTATCAGATGGAAATCACATGTAGTTAGATATAAGTATTTGACTAGAAAGTTTGAACTATTTCAGAGTATCAATATAACACAGTCTATAACCCTTTGCCATAATCAAGTTGGAAACATTGGAATAGCTTTCATTATTGTTCCTCAATGCTCTCTATCCTTTCTTACAAGAAGGGTAGGATTATATTTCCTGGCCTCCTTAATTCCAGGCTTCACCATTTGAATTGCTTTGGTGAATTAAATGTGAATATTAATATGTGACATTTCCAATTGGAAATTTTAAGAGTCATCATGTAATACTGCCAACAAAATAGCATATCACAGACCAGCGCTGATTCTTTAGCCTAGATCCTAGAATAAGACACATAAGAATATAGCTAAAACCAACTCTCAGTGAAAACAAAGTGGGAGTGAGAAATAAGTCATTTTTCTTGTAAGTCTCTAAAATTGTGGTGCTCTTTGTGATAGCACCAGTATAATTTAGCTTAAAATGATTGATATAAAAACAAATAAAACAGCAATGCATGTTTGGGTAATAAAATGTGTTATGATATAAATTTTGTGTTAAAGGGGGAGTTTAAATAGTGATTGCAATATGTTTAGAACTGAAATTAGTACACAGCAAACCTATGAGGTAAAGATAAAAAGGTTCTCAAAAAAAATATATGCAGTCTTAAATACATAAATTATTCAATAAGAAAGGTAAGAAAATGGATATTTCCTATGTTATTCTTTGAGGATATATTCATTTATTCTGTTAATTCTCAATCTTGGAGTCATATTTTTGGTTTACCTATGTAAGGTGAATAGGCTTATGTTAAATGCATTTTTTTTTATTAATAATAAGAGCTTATGTCTTCTTGTGTTTAAGCACTATATGTATGTTTCTTTCAACCCTTCATACTTCAGATGCACCTACATTTTGAAACAAATTATGGTTTCCAGAAGAGTTTTAATAGGTATAGGTATCCTTAAATATTAAACCATTTTGAAACAAGATAAAGTTTATTAACAATTTTAAATATAATTATAGTTACACATGAGGAAACTGAGGCTTAGAAAGTCTTGACAATTTGCCACATATCTTGATGAGTAGTGAAACAAGGTCTTATTCCCAGGCAGTCTGATACCAAATTCTATCTCTTAAATTGATTTTTCCCTAAACGAAGAGTCACTATCTCAGTGTTGTCACCAAATATTGATAGATTCAAAACCCTAATTTGACCCAATTTCTTGTCGTGTATGTTGCAAATATTTTGTTACTAAACACATTTTATAAATACTCAAGTGATTTAGTTCTTTTAAATTTGTAATTTAAGCCTATTATTAGTCCTTCATTTTCATTTCAATTATAGATGTTTAGGCACACAGAATGGCAATCGTTGTTTCAGTGTTATATATTTTAGCAGGAACACAATTAGGCCCCTATACTTCACACAGACAGTAAGCCCATAATCTTTGAAATTAAATATATTGCTGTTTGAAACTCTGTTCAACCCTTTAGGAAAAAATTAACTCAGGCAATTCACTCAATTAATGTATGTCTCAATTTCAACCTGTAAAATGGGTATATTAATAAACTCTACCTTAATTAATGGTTATAACAAAACGAAGCAAAAAATATGCTCAAAACAGTTTCTATGGTTTGTTTTTGGGTTTCCCTGATTATTCAAAATGTTCTTCAAGCAATATGAATTATTTTACTTTTGCTTTTGTTTATCAGCCCAATGCCAAGTTCATAGAACATAATAAATGTTCTTTTTAAGCAGCATAAAAGTAATTATAAGAATTGAGTCTGCTTCAACATTTTTGCCATGAGTCACAAAAAAATTATTTGTTAAAGACATGATTTTAGATAATAAAAAAAGAAAGAAATTAAGAAATTTGAACTCAGGGAAGGAAGTCAACTTCTGTGCTCAAATTGCTATTGCCTCAATAGCAAAATCAAAATAATTGGCACACTAATCTTTTAAGGAGCAGTGTGTCTGTAGCTCTACTGCTGTTGGGGTGTGTCACATCTCACACTACGAGCAAGTCACCTCAACGCTAGGATCTCTCTTTCCTCATTCAATAAAAGTAGGTGGAAGAGCTCAATAATTAGGTTTATAGTAATCTAAAAACATTATGGGTCTATGTCCTCTCAATTGTTGATTTTTTTTTGACATAGATTGGAATGAGTTGTTATTTCCAATAATTGAGGAATTTAGGAAAGAGACATATATCCCAAGCTCTAGCAGATATTTGAAAAAATATTAATATGATATTTACTTAATATAAAAATATAACATTGTTCAGGAAAGAAGGTAAAATTCAAATACCTTCATTCCTTATTATGCTTAATTACCTTCACAGGTGGTTTATCAAACACAACACCAGAGCACATACAACTTACTGACTTGAATATAGTAATAAAATCAAACAGCCTGTAATCTTAGCACTCTGGGAGGCTGAGGCCGGTGGATCATTTGAGCTCAGGAGTTTGAGACTAGCCTGAGCAAGAGCGAGACCCCGTCTCTACTAAAAATAGAAAGAAATTAATCGGACAACTAAAAATACATAGAAAAAATTAGCCGGGCATGGTGGCACATGCCTGTAGTCCCAGCTACTAGGAAGGCTGAGGCAGGAGGATCGCTTGAGCCCAGGAGTTTGAGGTTGCTGTGAGCTAGGCTGATGCCCCGGCACTCTAGCCCCAGCAACAGAGTGGGACTCTGTCAAAAAAAAAAAAAAAAAAAAAAAAAAAAAAATTCAGAATAACCACAGTTTTACTCACAAAAGTTAATATTTATCTACAAAAATTTCTGATTATTTCTTATCTATATAGGAGGTAAAACACTGGGGAAAAAACAGCTATGCTTTGGAGAGACAAACATTTACCAGCTTAGCCCCCCTATCTCCGCCATTAATTTTAAAGTTATATTATCAAGGTTTTAAAAAATTGTTAAAAATATTGCCCAAAGAGTTTTTTAGTCACAATGTACTCTATTTTGTACACAATCAAAATGTTTACCATACTCTATCAAGTTGTATCTTGAAAACAGAAAATATAGCTTGAAAGTAAGGAATCTCAAAAATGTTGAGTAGTTTATAGGGGAAATACACAGTATGGTTTACATTGTTTCATGAATGAAAGATAATTAATGGATAAATATTAACATTTTAAATAGTTTCAAATGTAGTAAATATTTACTGAATAGTGAATAAATCCTAGTGAAAAAAACCTGAAAGAAAGAAAAGGTAAGAAATATAGGCACACATGATAACAATTTACACATTGCTCAGCACTGATACATATATTTTAACTAATCAATTAACTAGAAATTAACAAATGTTTTTAATCCCATTTAGCTGTTTTTGCAAATCAATTTTAGGACTATTAACAATCTCAATCAAGTTTCTTCAGATAATGAAGGAATTAATTCAGAACTAACAAAATCTTTTCAATTTATTTTACCCAAGTGGGAGATAGATCACATTTGTTTAAAAAGAGACTATTAGAAGCTATTCTTTGTCTTTTAATAAGCATATAAAAAATAAAGGATTTAATTGCAAAGAAAGTTATAAATAGTAATAATGATGAAATAAAGTATGTTCATTGACCCCTGGATAAGAAAGAAGAGACTAAATTGCAATTAAAAGATAGCACTCTTATACTGTGTAAGGCTATTTGACTTCTTAAATCAGTTTATATTCTTTAGAGAAAAAAAGATGCACCACCAAAGAGAGTGATGACCCTAAAGATTCAGGGTTTGCAGTTTTAAAATTAGGGAATATATGCTTATTACTCTCTGGGGGAAAGAACTTATGAATATGAGATACAAAAGCCCTGTTCTAATTAAAGAAGTGCTCTTTGGTATGATTAAGTCACATTTTATGATCTTCACAGTATTTCCCATACTTCTCTCTTTGGGCCTTGTATTTTCAAACAGCCTGATACTGGTGTCTACACAGGGATTGTAGACATTTTAATCAATGAAATGGGACCATTATTTTATTAATTAAGAAGAAAGCATTATTATGTAGTAATTGACATTGCTTTTTTTGCTAGTGTTATTTTGCTTACTTTTTATTATTTTATTTTATCATGTGATGAGTTCTCTTAGTCTTAATCCAAGGCAAGACTGCTGAGGTTGTTTCTCTAATTGATAAATTATTGAAAATTTATTTTATTCATGTATGAATTTGACTATATCAGTAAATTAACGCATGAGCTTTAGTATAGCAAGAGAGTTGAAGTCTATCAATTATCTAAATTTCTGGAATAACATGGATTGCATATGACAAATATCATTTATAATAAATATCCAGGTGAAATATTAGAAGTATTAAAATATTTTCTATGGTCAAATTTGTCACTTTGCAAAAAACTAATTAGAGGACATCTGTCAAAAGACATTATCAACTGAGAGTATAAGAAAACATGTAGCTTTGAGATTAGGCATTTTACCTTATATTACAATAAAAAGGTAGGGCATAGGAAGTGAACTAAGAATAATACATACACAAAAAACACCTTCAATATAATAAATTGAAAAGTGACATTCATGATATTGTATATGTTTATAGAATGAAAACAAAAGAAGAATGGGAAATATCTAAATTTATAGCAACATAAGCATCCCAGAAGAAAATTAAACATATCATTAGGCCCGCAAGACTAGAATAGTAGAATAAACATATATTTTCTGCTAGCTACTTTATAATGAAAACTTGAGGTGTTTGTTTTAATATACCTGTAAAATATATTCAATGAAAACATGTGTCTAAGGAAATGAAAATACATGTTTGACAAATGGAACAGAGAAACAAAATAATTCAAGTTTGTATAATCTTCCAGAGACTTAGAAATTAGGGAAGCTACATAATTCCTGAATGAGATTGATATTGAGAGCAACTGATAAATTTTTTTCTCTCATAACCCATGTTCTGAAGGATTTGAGTTAAAATAAGGCATGTATGGGTATTACCACATATATAGATAGGTAGATAAATAGATGTTAGATGGATTGATACATAGATAGATGGAAACATAGATAGATGATAGATACATAGATACAAACATAAGTAGATAGATACATAGATAGATAAAATGTTAGAATATTATATTTGAAAACTCCAAAATTCAGTAGGATAATTTGACCAGTAAGGATTTAGTGATGTTCAACACTTTGGGTTAATGATTTTGTAATGAGCTTGCTGAAAATGTTATGTAGGTCAATAACTGGTAGTTTGTTATTTTCACAGGAATTTAAGTACAAGATAACTACATCAATTAAGCTGTTTACTTATGATTTTCAAAATTTTAAAGTAGAAAGAAAGAATAGAGATCATTTTAATGATCGTCCAATTTTAATCATTTCAATTATTTATATAGTTTTTTTTTAAACACATCTATTTTCTAACATGAAAGCAAACAAGTTATGATATCATGGATTCATAGATTTTTAAAACAGGATAGAAATGTAATGAAATTTAGTTATCTGTAAGGTCGTTACAAAGATGAGGGATACTGAAGCTCTGAGAAGTTAAAATAGAATGCAAATTGTTATAAAAAAAAGCTACAGCAATCCAATCCCAATATACTACAAATATCTGAGCTCATGTTCTAGGTACATGGTTAAATGTGGAGGAAACAAACTGAATAAGAAGTCAGGATCTCAGTCCTCAGTGTGTACAAAGTACATTGGAGATAATCATAAAAATATGCTCCAAGTCATAAATGTAATGTTTTAAGTCCTCTACTTGTAGCATGAGTAAAGTCCATTGAATAAACTGATTCTTTGATTTGACAGACATTTATTTATTCCATACTATGTGCCTAGTCTTAGGCCAGATGCTGCAGTTAATCCTATGAAATGAAAACAGCTTTTCATGAAAGATAATGTTATGCAAAAGAAGATGACTAGAATTTCATCTGGCAGAAATAACAGGAATGACATATGCTGAGCAGAAGGAAGGGCATGGGAGCAAGGGGGTAGAGGCTGGTGAGAAGGCTTAGGAGTATGGCACTTGGTGGAGACCCTGAGGGAAATCATGTAAACTGTTGTGATTTCCAGATGGAGCTCTGGGAGGAAAGTCTTGGAATTGGGCCTTAAATATTAAAACTTTTCAGCTTAGCTTGTACGTGCCTGTCCATGCCTGAAAACCATTTAAATAATTTGCTATAAAAGAAAAAGTAATCTCATATCTTATGAGATAATCTCATATTTATGAAAGTTCTTACAATAAATTTTATGAAATAATTAAAATTTTAATTTTATAAAATGAATTCTCAAAAACACAAAGAAAAATATATTGTAATTTGGACTCGTCTTCTACTCTACAACTTCCTTTATCTATGTAACATTCCTGTTTTAGCATTGCTTTTACGTGTGTGTATGTGTCTGTGTGCTGGGTGGGTGGGTGTACGCTCTGACTGGGCATCCTGCTATCCATAGGGATGACCTTATTTCTTTTTATGCTGGGTACCCAAGCTCTTCAGTCTCAGGTACGATATTACATATCATTTAGATAGCAATGGACTCTGGCCAATTCTTTTATTATCAGTCAGCTTAAGGGTAAGAATCTTCCTTTAGCTGTGTCCTTATTTTATCCTGACTTCCATTATCTATCAATACTCCAGGTAATAAGTTCTTGGAAATTGAAGGACATAGTGATATTAAACAGTGTATTTAAATTCGAAGGGCTTAAATTTAAAACTCATTCCAGACTTTGATATTAGATTCCCATATAAATGCAGGTGGTAAAGTCTACACAGAGGCCAAAGGTAAACTGATATATAGCTATATTAATAAAATATTAATCCTTAAATGTAAGACACTATGAGTAAATTAAGATTTTCACTATAAATGTGTTGCTTTTGTATAATTCTGTTTACAACAATGGGTTGATTTTTTGAAGCTTATCGAAAATATTGATATCAACTAATTTTTGAATACCAAAAGTTTCCTAGCATACTCACTTCTTAAAAGCTTAAAATCAAAGGGCAAATATATCCGCTACATTTTGGTTGATTTGGTGCTAAAGATAATAACATTGAAGATAAATATAAGGATAATAAAATACACAAAGTATTTTAAAGAAAAAGCTAGTCTGTGCAAGAGAGCCCACAGAGACCTTGTTTTTCAAACTGGCAAATACACACCTCCGACGTGTTCTGCAGTGTTCTTGAGAGATACTCAAAGTCATAGGTTAAACCACTGCTGCTTTCTGAGGGAGTCCATTTCATATGACAGGGTATGAAAACAAAAATTAAGTAACTTAGTTGCTATATAATGGGAGAGTGAGATATATCCACATTGTTGTTAAGATTTGATTTCTAATAAATTTTCATCATGGGACAAACCCTTATGGGTATTTGATTATTTTCTTACATTGATTTCTGTCATTATTGGTATAATATAATTGGTGCAATATAAAAATTGAAAGCACTTGCTCAACATAAAAATAATTTCTGAAAGAGTAGAGGAGCAGAGGGCTGAAAAGCTAACTTATACAAAATCTCAAAAGAGAATGTGAAAAAGAGAGATCAAAAATGATGTAGTATGCCTAAGATCTCACAATTATTTGCAATCCAAAACTTAAAGTGCCCAGGACCAATCTCTACTATTCCCTGGAGATTCTCTCATCCTCTGCAGCAAGGATATGACTTTTCTGAAAGATGAAGCCACAAATCTCAAAAGCTTATTATTAGTTAACTTGAGCACTAAACTATATTTAAATTGATTGTTAAAATCTTGTAGTTAAATATTAAATATAACTTGTTTTATGAATAAGATTTAAATCTTACAGTAACTTGAAAAGAGCAATGTAGGAAATATTTTATTTTGTTGGCTTTTAAAGTTAACACTCTTAAGATCATAAGCCATGGTTTTCTTAATAAATAATGTCTTTGAGGTATGATAAAAGATGATAAACAATAACAATAATGAGAAGCTCCTAAACAAACATTGTTTCTATTTCCTTTATAATTTTCTTAGCTACTGGTGGTTAAAATCCCTTACATCTGTGGTTCCCAAGTCCCAGGCCTCAGACTAGTGTCGGTCTATGGCCTGTTAGGAACTGGGCCACACAGCAGGAGGTGAGCTGCAGGCAAGATAGCGAAGCTTCATCCGTATTTACAGCCTCTCCCCATTGGTCATATCACCGCATACACTCCACCTTCTGTCAGATCAGCGGCAGCATTAGATTCTCATAGGAGCACGAACTCTACCGTAAACTGCGAGGGATCCAGGTTGTGCACGCCTTGTGAGAGTCTAATGCCTGATGATCTGAGGTAGGGCTCAGGAAATGATGCTAGCACTCTGAAGCAGCTGCAAATACAGATTATCATTAGCAGAAAGGTTTGACTGCACAATAAATGTAATGCACTTGAATCGTCCCAGAACCGTCTACTTGACTCAGGTCTGTGGAAAAATTGTCTTCCGTGAAACTGGTTCCTGGTGCCAAAAAGGTTGGGGACTTCTGAATTACATAACATAAAGGTTAACATACAAAAGTTGAACTGGAAAAAAATCATAGACAAACCATATTCAAAATTAGACATATAAATTCTTGATCTTTGGTAACAAGTTTCATATTTTTCATATGTGTACCTTGTTTAGTATCTAAATACCTTTTAATTGATTATGAGTAAACCACACATTGGAAAATAGATACATCTTTATCTGTAACAGCTACTAGAATTTATAATGATGTAAAGTAGTGTTTTAAATGAGTCATGGTATACTTTAAAGTAACTAAGAGAGTGGAATTGGAATGTTCTTAACACAAAGAAATGATGAATACTTGAGATGATCAATACCCCAATTACCCTGATTTGATTGTTACACATTATATGTGTAACAAAACATCATGTGTACCCCATAAATATATACCACTGTTATATACCCCTAATAATTAAAAATAAACAATTTTAAAATATTAAAAAGTCCAGTGTTGCCTGACCTTAGCAGAATGAAGTCAGAGCAATTAGAAAAAAAATCACCTTCTTTGAGGTTTTGACTTTTACAATCCGATTACTTACCTTTATTTGGATATAGTGCCATAGGTTTGGTTCAAGATTATTAAAACTAACTTGTCACACAATAACAATTTTAATGGAAAATATCAGGTTTTGCTTTGTCTGATGTCCCAGAATCAGAGGCTAATTTATAATGCCCTCTTTACTTATATAGACAATAAATAGTAGACTCACATAAAGAACTTTTCTATTCTAAAGAATGAAGATGACTCATTGTTATATTATAGCTTATTTGCCCATCATAGTGGGCAGAACTATACATATAGACATTTAGAAATATAGGCATTTAGAAATATATAAAGCAGCACGGAACAATGGCTCATGCCTGCGGTCCCAGCATTTCAGGAGACTGATGTGCTTGAGACCAGGAGTTTGAGACCAGCTCGGGGAATATAGAAAGACTCTGTCCCTACAAAAAAAAATTATTATTTTTTTAATTAGCTGGGCATGGTACACACTTGTACTCCCAGCTACTCAGGATGCTGAGGTAGCAGAATCACTTGAGCCCAGTAGTTTAAGGCTGTCGTGAACTATGACTGGGCTACTATATTCCAGCATGGATGACAGAGCAAGACTTGTCTCAAAAAGAAAAAAAAAAAACCAGAAAGAGATATATAAAGCATATAAATCATATAGGAATATAGACATCTGAGCAAAGTGTGTCCCTTAGAACAACAAATACATTGAAATGAAGCATTCATATCCAGCTCCAGGGTACTGAGCCAAGCTTATTTAATTAACTTCTTTTATTGATGAGACTCTAATATAGCACAAGAGTCAGGGTTTAAGAAAATTTGGTTATTGTTAGTATTCTTATTGAAATTTTGTGTATACTTATATGGTCTATATAATTTCTTAAATTAATATAAAGAAAAACAAAAACCTGCAATTCCAAATAATTAGTTTTTAAAGTGGGAGTTTCTAATAATGTGTGAATAAATCTTAGCTTCCCCAGTTTGTTTGTAAACTATACAAAACACAGAAATTCTGTACAGAAACTGATGTTTTCCCTATTTATTTATTATTAAGATTTGTTACTCCTTTTCCTAATGCACAGAATCTAAGGCTATATCATATATTATTATATGTAGAATCATAAGCTCAAAATATTCTCAATTGGACCAGAATTTTGATTTTTCCCCCAAAAAATAAAATAAAAAGATGTGTTCTTATGGCATTGTACTTTTTTTAAGTTGAGTAAATCACTTAAAACAAAATAAAATAACCAAAACTCTGCCATCTATCACATCCACAATTTTTTATAAAATATTTCATATCAAACAAATAGGAGGAATTTAATTATAGAAAAAATTCACTGTTATTTAATGTAATAAATTTAACTTTATGAAAAATTCATTTATTTATTTTACTAATGATCAGCAAAAATTTAAAAGGGGCTGGATAGTGATCCTGAATTCAGAAGCTTCTGTTTTAAAGGGCCAAGCTTTCTTTTGCTGAGCTGTTTTCTTTGGTGATATGAAAGCACACTGAGTACAAAAAGAAATGAGAGTTCTGCTTCCAGCTTTATGGAAGGCTGAATGTTCTAGGGAATATATCACTTTAGGACAACCAGATATTGGATAATATAGTTGTTTTCACAGTAGGTAGAGAAGTGTACCAATGTCTCTCGCCACTTACCCAAGGAAACAGAGGAAAAAATAAACAAAGAATTACTGAAGATGGAGCACCCGGCAACCTGGAGGGCCAGAGTTCTCTTGAGAACATCTGTTCATAGAAGCCCAGATATGATATAATGATCAGCGCCTCAGATTCCTTTATTGGGCTTGGATTCTAGATGTAGCCTGAAGGAAAGTTTCGTCAGTTGTGTCCTCTGATAACCAAGAAATAACAAATTTTTCCAGTGTAAGGTCGAAAGACTATCAAAATTAAGTTTAAAGAATGACATCATTGTAAAAGTCAGAGAATCAGTTAACAATAGAATTAGATGTCCAAGGTTTGCTTCATTAGCAATTAGCTAATGTCCATTAGCAATTACATTAATGTCCAGATAAGACACTAAAATGGCTACAATGGAAAATGGAAAGAAAAAAAAAGGATATGCTCACAAATATATTTAAGCAATAAGATAAACATGCATACTTCAGATAAAAGTATTTGATCTACAACCACCGAGTGACCATCAAGAAACTGGAAATAAAAGAAATTCTAAAAGATGTTATTTTGAGAAGAAAGAAAAATTCCCGGGGAATGTATTGAAAGAAGAAATGGTGAGCAAATAGAAAATGTGTCTATAAATCAGAAAATAATTGGCTGCACCAATGACAATGACCTCTACTAGCACTACTAAAATAATAATAGTGCTTAATTGTGGAGCTTTAAAGGTAAATGGCGAAAAAAGGTGGATTTAAAGCATCAGTAACATTACCTTTTATTATTTGGAATATATGTGCAACAGGTAGTTGCACCTGTTGTGACTAAGGTGGTGCTCACACCCTGTGCTGTAGTGAGCATAGCTAGGTCCATTCTATTTTGTAAAACTACTTTTTTTGTTTGGGTAGTTTCTTGGCTTAAGAGTTGTACAGTGTTTTTGTGCAGTTCAGTGCTCTAGCTGTGAATTGGGCCAGAGCAGTAACTTGGGTGAGAGCATCTAATGTTCTTGTCCCAGGAATGAGAATGCTTGAGGGCCATTTTCACTAAGTCAGAAACCTGGAGAAATGAGCTCTCAAGGCCCTTTATCTTATTAGGTACCATAAGCAGAGCTTTATGTCTAACTCTTGTTAGGAAAGGTCACTCCATGGTACATCTCTCAGTCTAATTATGAGGGAGGTACAGCCACAAGAGCGTGGCACACAATCACTCAGTCCCCGAAGGTATAATATAAGCTCTAGCTGTTACGAGGCAGTTTTGTTTCCCAGTCTAGTGGTTGCCTATACCCTGACATTGTGGATATATGCTGAAGGGGGTAGTCATCCCATCAACCAGGAGTATGTGAAGGAATTTGTAGTATGATTATGTCTTTTTATGTAAAGAGGAGCCTTTTGACATGACATTTCATGTTTAGCTGCCTTTTATGTTAATCTACCCCAAATTGATGTGTGCTGGCTCCCTGTAATATTTATGTGTTGTCTCATTAATGTAAAGACATGTCTTTCAGTTTCACTGATGGCTGGTAGGTGGGAAAAATTCTGAGGTATATAGGTAACTTCCAAAGATGAATGGTGGAGTTGATGTCACTTGCATGGTAGAGTTGTCCCTCCCTAGAGAGCTCATCTAGTCAGCATAATTTTGCGATGCTAAGGGCAGCATGTTCTGGGGCATCCCACTCCTACTGGACAAAGGTAGATGTCCGTGAACTCAGTAATCACACTGGCTGTTGACCACTGCTGTTGTCGTAGTCCAATCTAAAAAGATATTGTCATTTCTCACAGATAGTAGGGGTATAGCCTATGGGTGTAATATAGATGTTTAGAAGGAACTCTCAAAGGCAAATCTATTTTTTGTACTATTATTACCGATGTATTTTCTCCTATAGTCCCTATTAGGGAAGCTGATATAGGGTTTGAGTCTGGTCTAAAATATGACACCTGGCTTCTCTCACCCAGTGGAGGCACCTTCTTTTAATTTTATGGCCTCCTAGCCACCACCGCTAATCAGGTCTCTTGGTGTTTTCAGAAGCACAATTTGCCATTTGCTTTAGGGACATGGCTCAATATCTCAGAGGTAACTCTGAGACTTTGTAGGGACTGTTTCACAGGCCTTGCCAACAACTTACAAGGAGCAATGCCATGCGTGGTAGTGGGTGACCTATTCAAAACCTGTATAGCTTCCGGAAGATTCTTAGTCCAGGACCCTAAGGAGCTGTTTTTGGACAGTACAGAGATTTGTGTTTTTAACCAACCTTTTTTTTTTTTTTTTTAATTACTAGACCTGTCCCTATTGGATTATATGGCAGGCAAAATCTTTATGTTTTATTTTATTGTCCATTTTTGAATATCATGTCTTGTGAAATGGGAACCTTGGCTGCTATTAATCCTTTAAAATCCTTTAGTTAATATAAGAACAAAAGTCAAAACACCAAAGGCCAGGTTATCAAATTATCTTATCTATGAGAATGGAGAATCTTGGTTTTAGTTGCAGACTTGTAAGGAATTTTGTTATATAAAATATAACCATTTGAGCCTAAAAACTAGAGAGTTTTGTATCCAATGTCTTTGTGGGTTTTTTTTTTAATAGGAATTAACTATGTTTTAAACAAAAAGTTTATAAATCATGTCTAGTTCTGATAATGATAGGAAAAGGAAACTTATAGGTAGCTAAATATTTAAATTATATAGTAATAATTTATAGATAGAAGCAAAATAATTAAATGAGTTTTAATATCTCTGAATACAGGCCTGTTCCTTTGTTTTATGAAGGTAGTTCATTTTGATTGTTGTCTTCTCTTGGAACTGAAAACAAGACTTTGGTTCATGTGAGTTTGGTATTAAATGTTCGTGAGTCAAGGCCCTGTAACTTAACAGCATAAGGGTTAGTTAACAACATTTGATATAGCTTTAATATGATTTGAAGATGTTTGGCAAAGATGTTAAACGCTTCAAAACATCTGACTGAAACAAAATCACATGTTAAGGGCAGCATATTATAAAATAATAGTAATTTATTTAACTAAGAACAATTAAAAAACTTTAAAGGCAATATAGAAAGTTATATGGATGCAAAAACCTCAATTTTTTAAAGTTTGTTTTTTTTAAAACAATTACAAACCTAACAAGGACAGGATGGGAATTATCTTTATAAAACACAAAATCTCTAGTTCTCAAGCCGGTTATCAAAAGGTAAAGGAAAACCTTCTGTAGGGTGATTGTTTTCATTTTTTTAATGGGAAAGTCATTTAGATAACTTGGAAGTCAAATCTGATGATTTGGTGTTCAATGTCATGGAAAAGTGTTCAATGTCATTAGTACATATTATAGCATAGAGGAATGTGAATAAGAAAAACCATCACCTTGAGTAGGGAGGTAAATGATTCTTAACAGCATGAAAAGTTTTTTGACTGTATTGAATAATTTAGACATATACAGAAAAGCTGAATATAGAATTAAGTTGTACTGGAGAAAAACACTGTTTTTTTAAATCTTTAAGATACAACATTTTAATGTTAGGCCATAACAACACTTAGAACCAAAGGGGAGAAATTTATAGGAGCCAAAGAAAAAGGTTGAAGGAGAGACTTATCATCTTAGCCTTTGGAAGGGGAGAAAAAAATAAAAGCAATAAGATATAGCAAAAGTTGAACTTTTGGGATATAAATCTTTTAAGTTTTAGAAGAAGCAGATTACTGAATTAGAATCAAAACTTTTTGTAATTTTATTAAGAGTAAATCAGCACTTTAAGGGACCCTGGTTGTTTTAAACAATTTTTTTAATTATAATCAGTTTGATCACATATAAAATCCTCTATAAATTCTCTTTTATAAACTTTATTACATCTTACAGAGACCGTCTATGACATGCTTGAAATTTCTCTTTTGTCTTAAATTTTTCCTTTTTAAATAACCAGTTACTTAATTTTAGGGCAAAAATTCATTATATAAGATCCTTTATCATATAAAATTACTCCCTTTTGTTAAACTTTCTTATTAAAAAATACATCTTTGTATCTACAACTTTTTACATCTTCTCTTTTATTAATATTTACTGGTTTCTTTTTATTTTTTTCAGAAATAAACTTTCAATAACCTTTGAGTTAGACAAGATTACTCTTTTTTCAATAACACATTATGTCTCTTCTACAATTTTTTATTAAAAAATTTTGTCTACTTTATATATATTAATATGTATACAACCACATATATTGACTAGAAGTTTTATTCTTAGTCACCTTAAATTTTAGTAAGAACCTAAGAGGTAGGAGACTTTGAATTATCTGTTATAAGCATCAACTTTATTTATATTTACCTAATTTATTATTTTAACTGTTTATTTAGATCTTTATTATTTTAAAGTTTTTTTCTTGTTAACCATTTTTATAACATGTGAATATTAGATATCGCCTTAATAAGAACCTTAAACACATGAATATTTTTGTCAATAACTCAGAAGATTTAGTTGTTTTCATTAAACCATCAATATTAAATGAGTCTTGTTTATTAAAAATCACATAAACACAGATCATTTTGTTTCTGACCAAGTTTATAGTTTTATAACCTTGGTGTCAAATCCTGACACTTTAAAAACATAGAAATGTCTAGTAAATACAGACAAAAATGTATGCTGACAATTTGAAGACATTTTTATTTTTATTTTATCAATCTCTTTTTTAATAACCTAGTTTATTTACCAAAAATTTATTAAATTCATGTGAACTTGAGAAACATTTAGACCTATTTATTTAATTTTTGAGTGTCAATTTGGTGACATGTAGACACAATATGCAATACATGTACATATGTGTAAATACATTTAAACATGTATACACACATGAGCACAAAGATCTAATAGTTTTTACCTCTGAATTCTAGCCATAAGCTAACAATATAAACTTATCAATTTGTAAAAGATGGCTGGATCCAAATTGTTTGTGATAAAGTTGGAACTACATCACATGGCCAAACTTTAGTTGTCCTAACAGGTAACATAATAGAAGCTATGGACCAAAGTTTTGGGAAAAGTAGCTTCTGTGGTAGTTTGAGATTTTTTTTTTTAATACAAAGCTTCTTTTACCCTTTTTTTTCATTCAGTTTCAAATGAGTTTTTAATGTTTATATTGTAGCTAGAACTGGCTGCTCTAACCTCGAATTAGAGATACCATAGATGGTGAGTTTTATCTCAACGCTAGTAACTTAGCAACCGCAGTTTCAAAGTAGGCAGAAAAGGTAATGGAGAGAGAGAGAGCCTAACAGATCCTATATTTTAACTTAACAGTGGCAGATGTAGTTGGAAGACAAATTTGAGACTGGCTGTTAGCACAGTCACCCAACCTGAATCCAGGGTGCCAAACGCTGATTGACCTGCGGCATTTGGTAGTTGACCACTGAGAGTCACTACATCAAATCTGAAGACCACAGAACTTCCAGGCAGTGTATAACAGTGATCCCCAAAGGCTGAAACCTAACACAAATTGAGGCCAATAATTACAATGAGAGTCTGTATACCAAAAGCTAAAGACCCCAGAGCATCTGGAAGCAGCCTGCTGGGGGAGAACCTCAGAACGTCCAGGGACAGGGGGATATAGCCAACAATGACCCCCAAAAGCATGAAGCCTGGCACAAATTGGAGTCACAGAACGTGTTTCTGTGTCTCAAAGCCCACATAATTCGGACCTTCCTAAAGAGAAAGAAAGACAGAAGAAACTAGAAGACTGAACACCAAATTATGATCAAGAGAGAAACTGACAGGAGACAGTTAACAGGATAGACCAAACAAGGAAACAGATGAAACAAGCATAGCAAGCCAGAAACCCACCGACATTACCCAAAGAACAGTGAAGTTAAACCAATGAAGACTCGCCCATTCGTTAGAGCCAAATGGTGCCACGTAGTCTTAATTTGAGGTCTGAGTGAGGGTGTCCATTAGTTCCACCCGGAGTGCCAGGAAAGATGATACAGTGAAGTGGCTCCCAAAACTGGGGTCCAGGCTGAAGGTCAAATGAGTTTGTGGCTTTGCGAAGGAAAGAATTCAAGAGCCAACCAACAAAGTAAAAGCAAGTTTACTATAGTAACAAATAGAAACAAATAGAAGGAAGGCTGCTCAATAGGCAGAACAGCAACTATCTCTCAGAGCAACAGAGAGTAGAGCTTCATGAGTTTCCAGCATCTCATTTTGTACTTCTTGTTTAATTTTGGGTTAAGCAGAGGAAGGATTATTCATAAGATTTTTGGGAAGGGGGCGAGGAGTTCCTGGAACTGAGGTTAATGGAAAGATATTAGTATTGGTTAGATATTTATATTTCCTTTGACTCTTAATTTTGCACATAATTTTTTACATACCAAGTTTTGAATTGTGATGGATATATATCAAAATATATTTTAATTCAATCTACTGTATTTGAATTTTTAAAAAAATTCTCTTTACTTGATAGCAGAAGAATCTTTGCTAGCTTTTATTTTGTTTGTTTTATATCTTATATTTAACTTTTTGATTACCTCGGTTTTTTGGTGCATAATTCCAAACTTTCTTGTTTCACCACATAGCTTATTTTAAAAAAACCATCTGAAATACATACATCTCACCCCACTCATATATCACTGACTTTATCATATATTAAATTCTTGCATTAACCTATTTCATTTAGCAGATGTTATTTTTTAATAAGTCACATGTTAAGGAGAATACCACACTAAGTAACAAAGGTCAGATAACAGTAGTTTTTAAAATTGAGACATTTATTACTCTCTTATGTGCTATTTCTCGCATAAGGAGCTTAGTGCTAAAGTGACATCTCCATGGTATTGAGTACCCAGGCTCCTTATTTTATTGCTCTTCCATCGCAGGCAAACAGCTTCACACTGATAGTCTAAGACAACCATTTCAAAAAAGAGCTGCTAAGCTTCCTGTCTTTTAAGGGCAGACCCCTGAAACTGTACGTATCACTGCTACTTAAAACCCATGGCCCAGAATCTAGTCACGAAGACACAGCTAGCCAGAAGAGATGTGAAATGCAAATTAAGCTGAACAACTACGTACCTAAGTAAAACTCCTTGTGCTAAAGAAGAGTTGGAAAATAAACTTTGGACAGAAAAATGGTAATCTCTGCCAAACAGACCCAATTAACTACTGTGGCTTTGTGTTTTGACATCTGGTAAGGAAAATCGCTGCTTAATTCTTTTCAATGCCATATTTATTTTGGCTATTCCCTCCCTTTATTCTGCCAGAGGAATTTTAGCATTGTCTTAAAATAAAACAAATGGATTTTTATTAGATCTTCATCAACATTCAAATTATTTTGGAAGGAATTTATATCTTTACAATATGATGTATTCCCACTTACAAAGTAGATGCAACTTTTTATTTATTGAAGATATATATAGAGAGAGTGCACATGCTAGTTAGCTCTTGGCAATATTCCTTTTTTTTTTTCTTTTTAGCTTTAGTTTCTTCATCAAACCTTCTCAACTTTCTTCTAAAGTCATTTCTATATATTAATTTTGTGTTACTTTGGGGAATAAAACCAGTCCTTTTCAAAATTTAGGACAGCTACTGATATTTATGTATTCAATTTGTGCATAACGACTATTGGATATTCATTTATCCTAAAATTTTTCAATTGTATTTTTTCATTATGTTCTCCACAAGTAATAGTGATTTTTTCCTACTTAGATTTAATTTTTCTCCGTCTCCTCTATTATATAACTGGTAATCATTACTAAGATCATGTTAAATATTGAACGAGAAAGGAGATGTTTGTGTCTTATCCTTGGTATTCTGGAAATGTCTCTATTTTGTTCAGCTTTCACTATGTTAATATCATTTTGAGATACGCATTGTCTATATTATCTAAGAAAACAATCCACTTTTAATTTTAATAGATTTATAAGGAAATATATATTTATTTTATGTCCTCACAACTAATGCTATGACTAAATTTTAAACAGTTTTTCCATTGTTTTCATAATTGCAATAGATTTCCTGATATATATTTCCAATATGGAAGAAAGCTTTTTGAAAATATTTGATAGATCTTCTGTTGTATAATTAAATTGTATTTCTTAGTATTTTACTTAACTTTTTTTGAACAATGATCTTTACTAAATCTGGTCTAAAGTCCTAAATTGGGATTTTTTTTGTTTGATATGTGCTTTCATTACTAGGGCATATGGGACATGTATGGCAACCATTGCTTGGAGTTCATACATATTGCACATTTATTAACTTAGCCAATAATCTACATACTGAGATTTAAGGAAGTGGAAAATCAGTGCAGAGATAAAGCATTAAAAGGTCAGTCTGCATATGGCATGCAGACCAGATGTAGGTGAGGGGGTAGAATAGCTGGAGAAACTTGAGAAACCCTGAAGAAATCTCTGATTTTAGCAACAAATGCTTCTAAGACACTACTACTCAATAGTAATATATTGAGTCATTTATGTAATTTTAATTTGTGTAGTAGCAACATTAAAATTATACAGGTGAAATTAATTTTAGTAATATACTTTGTTTAAACCAATATAGCCAAACTATTATTTTAATATGTAATTAATGTACAAATTATTAATGAAATTTTATTCCTTCCTTCCTCTGTAAGCCTTTAAAATCAATGTGTATTTTACACTTATTGCACATCTTAATTTGGACTAGCTGTATTTCGAGCACCACTTGTGGCTAGTGGTGACTGTATTGTCTTAGGGCAGTCCCTCGTTGGGATACTTATCAATTTAACATTCACTCTGAATGCATTAACATTGCTGTATATATTCAATCTTATTTATATCTATGTATATGTATTTTCATAGTTTCAGAGGCTGAGTATAACCTCCGCCTGAACTCCTTGATTCATGGGCTTTATTACATAGTCTATGGATCAACTAGAGTCTGGCAGATATTGTTGGTCTTGATGGATAGCTGCGGATTATTTTTACATTCCATTTAATATTTCACATGTAATTCAGCACTTGGGAAAGTGGATATGGATTTCAATAACTTTTTCACTTTAAAGCAGTTAGTTTCACTGAAGCTGTTGACTTACCAATCATTTTTCACAAAAATATCAGAGCACAGCATCTAATAGGAACTTTCTTGGACCTATAATTCTGTAACAAGATATGTCAGAACACATTTACTGTGACAAGATGCTCATTCAATTTTAGCACCGTTTATTTGAACACATGCAACTTAGCTGAATGACTGTGCTTGAGGGACTTGTAGTCCAGACATATCCTCCATGTGAACTTCCCACTAACTCTCTGCAAAGAATTTTCTTCTTTTTCTGTTCACCAAAATTGAGCAGCATGGGGATAATTTATTCTGTAGAATGGTTTGATAGATTTCTCCAATACAACCTCTGGATAAGGTATTTTGTTAGAATTTACTTTCTTATTGCTCCCATTTTGATCTATGTTGTTTACTATCTTTTATTATATCAATAACAATATTTCTATAATATATTATGACAGATATTTTGACTTTTGATAATTTATGAAAAATTATATTTTCATAACTATTCAGTTCATTCAGAATTTAATTTCTTGTAGACTAGATGTTATATTTAATAATTTATCTACATTTTAAGTAATTATTATAATTTTAATTTCTAAAACATTTTGTACTATCAGTTCTACTGTTGTATATTTTAAAATCATTATTGACAATATTTTTAATTTCTCAAGTTTCCTTATACATGTTTTGTGGTTCTTGATTGGAGTTTCTCTTTTTTCTCTCATTAGAATTTTTTATTTTTAATTACTAGAAAATTGATGTTAATTTATGATTTTGTTAGACTCTGTGTTTAGCTTTGTTGGTTTATTTCTGTTTCCAATCCATTTGTTAATTTCATGGAATATCTGCTTTTCTTTGTAGCCTCCCTTGGAAGAGTATCTTTTATTGCTTCATGAACATTTGGGAACACTATTTGTATAAGTAAAAATGTAATATTTATCAATAATTTTGCATTATGTTTTGAATATTAGTTTAAATTCTTTGTGTTCTCATTTACTTGTCTATTTAATCCTTCATATACAACTGTATATTAAAGTACCATTACCAAATTATAGATATTAATAAATTATTTTTACATTTCCAAATGTTTTTAACTTATATTGCTATAACCTATTATTGGACAGAAAAATTCCTTGTCTTCATTTTTCTAGCTTTCACTTTTCATAAATTTTAAAATATTCTTGAATTCTTGTTTTTTCTGCTTTTGTTTACTTTTATACATTTGTCTGGCATGTAATTTTCAGTATGTGTAAGTTTATTAAAAATAATTATTTCTTTTAATAATTCTTTCTTATTAAAATTTCTTTCCCTCTGTTAATCAGAGATGTGTTTTTTTAATTAAAGACTGTAAATGCTTTACAATTTTTTAAAAATAGTATATTTAGCTCTTAATTTATTCTCCTATTGTATATGTTCTCTTACCATTTCCTGATTCATTTTATATTATTTAATACGTTAATGATATAAATTAATATATTATTATGTTTATATATAATTAATAATATATTATTTAATAACAAAGAATTTAGGGATACATAATCTTTTTTATTCTGTTGTCATAATAAAGTGAATGTGTCATCAATTTCTGGAATGAAATAACTATTATCTCATTCCAGTTCAATTTTAGAAAGCTGAAAATTATATATTTTTTCTTACTATTTACTACTAGCAAATCTTTCTTTAATTTGTGTTTTCTCTTTATATCTTTTAGCTAATGGTCAATTTTTGAAATATTTAATGCATGCATAATGCTTCATAATTTATTTCCTGTGTATCATTTCTTTAAAGGATACAAGATACTTCAGATCCAATATTTGCTCTTTAAAAGAGTTTAGATTCTATGGGCCTTTTAAAAATTTATAGATTAGTTAGATAGATACAGGTATTGATAGCATTCATATGTTTAGTTATCAATGATTATGAAGCTATCCTATAGGGTAGGTGAGTAGGAGAATTTTAAAAGCTTAAAGCAAGTGCTTTACATAGTACAGCACTTGCTAATGCATTCGCTCTCTCTCCGTCTCTCTTTCTCTTCTCCCTTTTCCTCTCTACCCTACTGCCTATAATTAAGATAAGTCCTTGACAATTTAAAACAGTCCACTGGCAATTTTCTATGCTAAGTTGCAATATACTATTGCCTATCTTCCATCTCTGACCCAGTGGCATTGCTATTGAATCCCTGAAATAAGTATAATTTGAACACAAAAATAAATACGGTGATTTTGGAATATGAAAAAAGCCTTCGCTCTTTAAGAAAGTAAACCTTACCTAATATGATTTGGAATTGCCCTCTTTGAGGTGTGATTGAAGAATGTAGTGGCAAAGGCATATTTCTGCCTGTTACATATCATCCGGATTTTCATAATTATTCATGAATATTTTTATATTACAATATTGCAGCCATTCTCTATTTTTGTCGTAAAGAGTAGTTCAATGTCAACGTGAAAACTAGACAGAAGTAGCCAATCTAGCTACCTATCTCTAACTGGAAGTTATCAAAAACGATTGTTGTTGCTGGTCTAATATTCCTGGCTTCCAGCAATCCTTCCACCTTGGCCTCCCAAAATGCTGGGATTACAAGTGTTGTCTGACAATTACTATAATATTCATAGGTGTAATATGGTGCAGATAAGATGCAAAAACATGATTATAACATAAAGTAAATACTATAAAGAATAACACAAGCATATAAAGAAATAATAATAACTATTAAAGAGATTCAGAAGGAGGATTTTTTTGAAGATATCTGGGGAATCAGATTAGGATTTGAAAGATAGGTTTGAGTTTTACATTAAATTATGCATAATTTAAATAATTTTCATTTTGCTTTGTTTTTAAATTGTCATTTTTATAAAGGTATAATTTACATGCAAAATATAAATCCATAAGATGTACAATTTTATTATGAATTTTGACAACTAGTATATACCTGTGAAACCACTATCTCTATCAAGATAACGAACACTTCCATCACCCCCAAAAGATCTCTTGTGCCATTTTATAATCCTCTCCTCTCTTTATTTTACATTTGAAAACAGTCACTGATCTGCTTTCCATTAGTTTAATTTAGTTTGTCTTCTCAAAAATTTTATGTAAATGGGCTTATTACAGGGGTGAGGAACATTTTTGTGCTGGAAGACTGCATTAATTTAACTGTAATCAAATAAGGCTGCATTTAAGAAACTTCAATTAGATATACTTAAAAATGTAAATTATTTTATAAAAATCTAACTACTATGTACTGAATAATTTCAAAAAATGAAAACTATTTGTTAATTTTAAAGTTAACTAACCTTTTAATGACTTTGTTGTGTCTGCTTTTTGTTGGAAAGCATTTGAATATTTGGTTGCAGCACGGAGGTCCACAGTTTCAGTTGATCCCCTAGATGGTAT
This sequence comes from Avahi laniger, assembly GCA_963575035.1. Classification (NCBI taxonomy): domain Eukaryota; kingdom Metazoa; phylum Chordata; class Mammalia; order Primates; family Indriidae; genus Avahi; species Avahi laniger. The sequence goes on from CAUYSK010020257.1 coordinate 45,165, forward strand.
CAGTCATTTGTGACCTTAAGTGTATCTTGATTTTGGTTAAGCAGGAAAATCTTTGCAGCAATTAAATGGTTGAAAAGCAAGAAAGCATCATTTGGGCATTTTGCCAAAGGAGTGGATATTCTATTGCATTTTTTCGTATTTCAGTCAGATCTTTTTTAGCATCAAGCAATGACTTTAAAATGTCATCTACTGAGAGCTCAATCAATTCCATCTGTAGTTCTTTAGGTGCCTTGGTGATATCAACTAGCTGAAATGCTAATTTGAGTGTGATGCCATGATTCTCAAAATCAGTGAAACTTTCATGTATTCTCCAATTAATAGGTGTGTAACAGCTGTATATTTTTCAAATGATTTGTATATATCATCCTGCTCATCAGTGACCTTTGCTAACTGGGGAAAATGTTCACCCAAAATTTCCTTTTGATGAAGAAGTGTTTTGAAAAAAGATAGCTTTCTTTTCTTTTTTTTTTAAATGCTTGGATTTTTTTGGCCACATTTGTATAGACTTAGTTTTACTTTGCAAAGAAATATCCAAATCATTCTGATTTGATATGATATCATACAGAAGTGCTGCATTCCTACAGAAATCTTCTTTCAATAATTCTCATTGCTGATTCTGTTCTTCTTAAAATGTAACTATCTATTCTCATGGAGATAAAATTTTGACTAACACCT